>JAHWFP010027418.1:0-19528 GCA_023313725.1 Lithobius niger
GTAGGCTACTTCGAATTATGGTCTTTAAGTGCCCTGTAGACTTTGTTAGAAGGGCAGTGACCAGTACGTTTCACCTTTCTTCTAACCACTTTGCGAGCAACTACTTACATTCTGCATTTTCCAGTCAGTTGGAATTCACAGTTTCTTTTTTTTTCAAAATGGCCATATGGTGTTCTGATATTTTTTCATTAATAGACAATTTGAGCGATGGGTATTTTGAGACAGTCCAGCATGGGGGAAAAAATGACGGTTGACCATACAACAAATTTTACAATATAATAAAGAGTCCTAAATTTGTATTTTTGGTAGCATTTCGTACCACTAGATGTCGGTGTGACTCAACTGTCGGAATCCAGTCAATCTGTATACGATAGGCTACGCTGTTTAATTATTTTTCCCCGAAAGACCTAACTTTCGATCCCCCCTAAAAAAGACGAAAAATTGTACATTAGAAAAACTCGAAGTTATTTAAACTGCCGATATCAACAACGGCCTTTATAGCAATATCAAATCCCCAAAAATGGAAAGTTTAATTCTTTTTTTGCAGCCCATTCATACCTTGATACGCAACTGTTTTTATATCTCCTTTTTTTATACATACCATAGAAATGGTTTTTTTTTTGAAAGCCTGTAATTATAATATACATGTGAACGAGTGGTCGCATCAGTAAAGGCAGTGATAAGATGATTGGACTGGTACGCCAGATTGAATCCGGGTTACATCGCTGTGGGGGGGGGGGGGGGATTGAGGCTTAATGGCGCGTCGACAACTTGGTCATTAGCGCCAACCTCAATCACAGTGCAGTGGTCCGGGTTGCCACTGCACCACACATTACAGAGATATTATTCAAACCCCTAATCTAAATCTTGTACATCGCTGTAATGAAACGTAAGTGCATAAAGGTAGCTTATACTGTACTGCATTACGTCTATAGTGTAATTTTCGTTGAGGCTTAGTTCCATTTTTACTTTTTTTTATTTACAGCCATTTTTATTTTATTTATATAGCCTGCATTAACTCTGAAGATAATGTGCACTGACAGTAGGCCTACACAACACTGTGCACGAACTAAGCCTCCTTATGAATTGCGTACTGACAGAGTATACATTTTGTGTAGGCCTACTTCTAGAGCACTAGACACACAAAATACACAAAACATGTACTGAAACGTGCACTGACAGTACAAAATTCGCGTGGACGCTGAGACGGCACAGTCATGTGCTGTTAGTGCGCAGTGTCTTCAGAGTGTAGGCTTTATTAAGGCACTCGGTTTACCTTCACGTCCGCAATTGTTAAGCTAGGGCACTGATTATTCCTGTACGGGTGGTTGCTATTTACCACCAGCGACGTACGAAACCAAATTGCTCCTTTAGTTTCCTGACACAAAATCACGATTTTATTGGGTTTTTTTTCTTCCGTGACAATTATTTTGATTACCAAAAGAGTGTTTGAAAATATTAATAATTCATTTTAGTCGACAGAATCAGTCTTGTTCCTTTTTTTTTAAACCTACAATTAAAAAATAAAATATTTATGGAAATCTGTCAATCGAGTTACTAGATTAAAAGAACCACTACTGCGTGTTATTTATCAGCCTATTTAGATGCAGAATTTAAATTTTTTTGGGCGAGAAGGTTCAGAATTTTCGTTTATGCGCGCTTTCACCTTTGGACAGATGATGGGATGGGCGTAAATATACTTTGAGTTGACGAGCATTTTGCCTCCTACCGTTTCATTCTTAAACCTTTAAGGCTGCAAATCGCTATTATTCGTTTTCTTTGAAACGGACTGGAATATAGGCCTATTAATTTTTATAATTTCAATTACGGCCTAACGAACTTATGTTTAAAATTATTTTTATCGTAAAACATATTTCCATTTTGTCATCTCGTTGCCCGAAAATTTGGCAGTTGAAAAAGTGTTCCCGATTCTGAATAGGCCAACACACATGCCAACACACGCAAGTGACAGAATTTTCACTGTATTTTATTCACATGGATTTTCAATTTCACATATCACTTCAACGTAGCTGTTGTAAATGCGCGTAGGCTATAGGTCTTGTTTTTAAACAAGAGTTTTGCCTCATTAAGGTTTTCTGTTCCAGCACTCACTCCAAAAATTAAAAATCAAAAAACCTAAGCAGCCCCAAAAACCTTAAATTCCTCTGGATAAAATATTTAACCTTATAGTTGTCATGTTCAAGGACCATCTTAGGGCCCCTCAAGAAAATAGACACAGCTGCAATTCTCTCATAAAATTGAAACCCTGTAGGCTATACCGATGGCACATCACAATATCACTAGCCCTACTCCGTCGTACGAAACGAGAATTTGGGGAGAGGGGGGGGGTGGCAGCAATAGATTTTGTAGTAGAGGATCTTAGCCGACAATAAGGGCTGTATATACGTTTCACGTAATTTTATGATTTTATTCTAAAATTGGGGTGGGGGGGTAATTAACAAAATTCCTTAAAATATTAAAACGTCGATTCCTCTATTTTGAAAGTTTACTTTTTGTTAGTTTCACATTTTGGCAGGGAGTTTTCAATGGGCCCCCACCTATCAGAATTAACGCTTAGGCTAAACAAATTTCAGACAGGCCTACATATAGGCTACTATACAGACAACTTTTGTTTCTTTTTCTTAAACGTTGCGGTTTTATTCATTTTAATGAAGCTGCAGAACATTTCAGCATGTTTTATGTCAGGTGTGTTACATTTTGCAATTTCTCAAAAAGGATTAAACAAGACGGAAAGCCGACTGTTCAACAAGAGTTAAATAAGTCATGCCACTTCAGTGAAAATTTAAGCATTTTGTAAACAGATCTGCGCGATCACATATACCAGTATTGTTTATACGTTTTGTTTGTACTGTTATTTAAACGCTAAATATTATATTTATTTCTCTTAGATTCTTCTAAAAAAAAAAAAGATCGCAAAACATTTCAACTAATTTTACAACACAATTAAGTAAAATACTACTGATACAGTATGGCGAAACATTACGGCCGAAATCTTACAAAGTTATTTATTTATACGGTTATTTATTCGTATTTATTATTTTAACCAGTGTAACTCAATCCTTAGTTTTAAGCTTAAACAACTTATCACACACAAAAAAAAAATATTATATACTATTAACGCTAAAACACGACGACTGTTTAAAACACTTTTGCCGTTTTAAACATACATACGATATACGCAATTAAAATAGTTTTAACTTTCAGCCTAACATATCTCAGGCCATGTTGTGTATAATCAAGTTATGTATAACTTGATTATATAGTATAATCGGTTGTGTATAATCAAGCAGTACGGTAGAAAAAAAAATTAGGCGCGTTTTCAACATGTGTAAGCATTTAAAACATTCAATTAGGCCTATAATACACCGTGTAATACTAATGGTATAGGCATTTTGTGCTTTTGCTCCTACCAACACTTAAAATTACTCTGAATTATACAAAGGTAGGCACGTGATTTTTTTTTATTACATAGTAACTGTAAATATTTACTACTGGGTAATTCGGTGGACTATACAGTTAGCAATAAAACCCACCTTAATAATACGAATTCTTTAATCATCATACGTACGGAAGTACCGTAATTAAAATATATATAGTGCTATAAAGAGAGTATTACGACGTTGCGGAACTATACAGAGTTAAATAATACACTTCGATATTATTGAATTTATAACTGCTACTTGACGTGTTTAAACACATTGCGTCCCCTACAAAGGTAAAAAAAAAAAAAAAACAAAAAAAAAAACCCATTGAGCTTTTTGGATAACCAGCTATAATAAATAACAGGTAATTTCGGCTGCTATACATTCAGTAGGCTATTGCGTTGTTGGATGGTACCAAACATTTATCGTTCGTGCTGGTACCAAGTTTGTATGGTATAGTTCGATTTTACGATATTTGGTATGCATGAAGATCTTTTACCCAGCAAAGACATTAAAATTTATAGTTTTTTTCAAGTAAAAAAAATCACTCAAATTCAACCATTTATTATTATTTTTTTTTATTTTCTTCTTTCGTCTCTGTTTAACGTGTTGAGCAGGTTGGCTTTCGTTTGTTAATCATGGAGGACGCTTGGTTCTGCGAAGGCGATGTCTGCACACTGATTGTACACATCACTGATAAAACAAATCTCACTCCGCCCCCCGCCCCCCCCGCCCCACACGAACTGTGCACTATCAGCAGCCTACATATTTTGTAAATCAAACCGTATACAACATTACCTATATGGAAGCACACACAGTGACATGTACCGTCTATCAATGCTCAATATCCTCAGTGTGTAACCGCTAACCACTTAAAAAATTCAGTTACAAACCTATTACCGTTACCATCTGTATTTATTTGTTACTAACTGAGCTAGGCTATCCTTCACCCCTTTCCTTCAACCTGTTGTCACCTTTTTTGAGATTATTTTTTTTTAAGACTTACAATTGTTGCACTTGCAGTGGTTAACGGTAATGTAACCAAAGCGATTTGGGGCATTATGAAACGCTTGCATTGTTGCAATTGCAGCAATATTTTTTTTTTTTGCTGTCTAGCAAAATTGTCCCACTCCGCCCCGAGATAACCTTAGCAATGGAAAAGAACGTTAATTCGAAAATTTCCTTTTTTTCCCGTTAATCAGCTTATGATAAATAAATAGGCCTACGGTGCCGAAAGTTTAAGAATGGTCGGATGTGCCAGTTGCATTTTTGGTAGCCTACACTGACAATTACCGGCCGGTAGGCTATAGAACCAGTTGGCTAGACTACACAACCCAACACTAAGCTGAAGAACTAGCTAAAAAAAAAAAAATTGCAGTGACCCTACACCTAGTTACCGATAAGGGTAAACGCTACTGACGTGTGGCCTGTTCAGTTATCAGCACACAACGAAGGCTAGGTTACTTAACAGCAGTTGTGCAAAGCTTATTATGGTTTAAAAGGTATTAAAAAAAATAAAACTACCCCTTTCAATTGTGAGGCTATTTAACGACTACAACACGGCAGTAGTCAACCTCCCAAATTACATTAATTTACATGACATGAAAAAATAAAATCGTGAGAACCATATAAATTTCTTTCAAAACCCTACCTGTGTTTTCACAAATCATCGAGCACGTTCTATACGTCACTGGCGTTTCAGCCCAACATAACCACCTCATTGGCAAACAAGCATGGGAAGACGACTCGTTGCGCGAATTGCGGGAACCAATCAGGAATGCGCGCCCGTGTCAGGTGCGCCTTGTAGATAGGACAGGTGCACGGAGCAGCCCGGCTCTGTTTCGACCTAGGCTAACAGGTGTCGTCTAACTCCACCCATGAGGCTGTGCTGTCTGCAGGCAAGCCCAGCCCGCCCTACGCGTGCCCGCCTGCCGGCAGCTGCTTGCCCGCCGTATCCAGCCAAAAGTCAAACAAACAAACCACCCAGACTGAAATGAAAGGTGGTGTGTTCTCTCCATGAAAACTTGACACGTCACCGATTAATTAAGTTTCGGATATTTTTTTTAAAAATATGAACAGCACATCCATATCTTCGAATTCAGTCTGGGATAGATGTTTGCTGTTTTTTACGAAAAAAAAAAAAAAACCCAGCCATTCCTGCCCAGACTCCAGATAGGTGTTCTTACAAATAATAATATATGTAATTTTTTTTGTGTACCACCTTTGAAAAACACCAAAAAATTGTAAGGACCGAAAAATTAAATTTATTTATAATATGTATTATATGTCTGAACACACACATTATACATAATAAATTCGGATAATTTTCGGTCCTTGAATTTTTTTTTACCTTTTTGACAAAATTTTTGACAACAGAAAGGTTATTGATTTTTGTTGCGCAGGAAGAGAGGTTCCCCTATTCAGCTACACCAAAATACAAAAGCAAAACACAAATTTATTTACCGAGATGACCATCTCAAAAAAGATTTCAAAAAATGTAACAAAAAAAAACCACGAGATAAGGATGCTGCTAAATAAATTGTACAGTCAATGTGTAGTGTAGGCTATACATGTGTATAGCCTAATATTATCTTCTAAGTTCTTGTTCAAAGCATAAAAAAATTACGCACCGTAAAGGAGAAACATTCGTGATTTTCGAGCCTCCCAGAGGAAAAATTCAAGAATGTATTTAGTGTTCACGATACAGTTATAGGCTACCGTAGCCTATATCTGTATCGTGAACACTAAATACATTCTTGAATTTTTCTACATTATTTTACGCTGTTTCCTCTGGTATAGGCTCGAAAATCACGGACGATTTCAATAAAATGCATACAAAATGTTTCTCCCTTGTGGTGCGTAATTTTTTTTATGCTTTGAACAAGAACTTAGAAGATAATATTAGGCTAGTGTTTACGCAGTTTCTTAGGCTAGTAGGCTATTTATGGCGTTTGGCACTGTAAGGCCAAACAACTTTGACGCGTAAAACAATTTCACATTTTATCTCTGTCATAAACAGTCACATTAAAGTTAGCATTATCATAATATTTCTTGCTTTATGCGGTTGGTTTACTGTACTTGGGAGTATTCAAGATTTTCTTTTTTAAATTCTTTGACTTTTTAAAGAAAGAAATGATTTGGAAAGAAGGAAACCCAAATACAGAGGTTATTTACGCTTATATAGACACTGAAAGTGCATAAACACTAATTATTTTAAAACATGTGTTTTAAAAACAAACTCATTTTAAAGACACGAAAACATTTTGTCGACGTTTTTGGATGTAAAACGAAAACAAAAAGCGTGGGCTGGGAATAAAATTTTCAAAACATTAGTTAACTACGTGAAAACCGTTTAAAATAAAGCACTGCGTTGAGTTTGCAACACTTTATAAAGACATGCTAAAACACTAGTGATATAGTGCTATTTTTCAAAACACGATAAACAATTGTTATCGCTAAGCGCTATTTTCAAAAACGTGTGTTGTAAAAAAAAATCACACTGTTTTATTTTAAGCACTTTTGTCGCTAGCACGTGTTTGAAGCAAATTGCAGCAAACTGAACGGTAGTGTTTTATTTTGAATGTATTTCAGGTCTGCATCGCTACGTTAAGCCAACGACTTGAAAAATAGCACATTAAAGCTTTCGTGTGTTTTTCCGCTATAAAAACGTCTAAAAACAATTTCTATCTATACGTGTGTCTAAAACTTGTTTACAGCATTTTAATACACACGTTTTTTACAGTGAGCCAAGGGCGGGACTAAGGCAAATAAAAACGCAAAAATTGCTGAAATCTTTCAAAAAAAAAACGCAGTAAAATTACGACAAAAATGCACGAAAACGTAGAATATCATCCTGTGGCACCCTACAAGAATTCGTTCTGGATGCGCCCTTGAGTGTAGCCTTTTTTAACCACGAATAAGGGCTATAATTTAGGCCTTATACCCATACTGTTTAAGGGCAACGAAACGATGACGCTTAGAAGACGAGGAGCCATGGAGAGAAGAAGTGTCAAAACATCCGTAACATCCACTCAGTTGAAGAAAATTTGGGGATACAAAGAGACTCCTCGTAGGAGGTCGGGGGGGGGGGGGGGGCGGGAAGGGGGTGCTAACCACAGAACCCGGCGTTCGCCTCCCGTAGTGAGGAAGAACGAAAAGTTTGGCCAAGAACATCAACTCAAGGTTAAGGTGCAAAAAAGTCCCTCACGCAATATGACATGGCAGAAGTGAAAGCTGCCACCCAACCAGACAATAATGAGGTTGCGGCACTGTTTGGGTACGTACGTACTAACAGCAGCGTGAACAGTTGACGTCAACAGCAGCCAGCAATATCAACCGCTTTGCAACCTACTTCTGGTAAACTGATTTGATAGGAACCCAAAAAAAAAATAAAATACAAGTTATAGCAAGGGAAATTTTAGCAAACGTTTCTAGGCCGACGGTTTGCAACCTCCCTGAAAAGCTTCTACACAGTAATGTACGCCAAATTAAAATGCGTACTACTAATATACTAATTTTTTTTATGAATTTATTTACAGCAAAAAGAGCGCAGCATGAGGGAACCTCGAGAGTTGTGCCGTTACATGTAAAAAAAAAAAAAAACAGAATAAAAAAAACGGAAGAAAAAGCAAATTATAAAAGACTTAAAATCAAGAAGATCAATTGTTGGCGAAAAAACTCACAGAATTGGTAACATATCAGCAAAAAAGAGCACAAATTAGGAATCAAAGTTAAATAAATACAGATGCAAACCTATATTTATAGTGTCCGCGGCCTATCTTGAGTTCTCCGCAGAACGAACACAGATAATCGATTGTACGTTTTTGGTAGCAGAGTGCCTTGTTGATATCCAAGATGGTTACAAAAACAATGGCGGCCATCGATTAAAGCCACCCCATCCAGGAAGATGTAGCCGCTCACAAAATCCTTGCAGGACTCACGATACATCGCGCACACAATAGGATTCAAAAGTTCAAAAAGTTCAAAATTTGACATAGCAAACGTGCAATCAGAAGCCATCAACAGCATTCAAAAACCCCACAACTCCTTCCAAACGTCACTCTCAACCAACCAGAGCTTCAGTTTTATTTTTATTTTTATTAAAAGTTGCATTATGGGGCTGACACGTAAACTGAGCGGTAGCCAGTTAAACAGTTTATTTAGCACAAATAAATTTCAAACATTGTTTTCCAAAATGATTATTAACCTTTCGGCAGAAGTAGTCGAAATCTTGCGCCGCTAAAATTGTCAGGTGTCAGTTGGATAATGATATTTTTGCCTAAACATAAAGCTACTAAGTAGGCAAAATTAAATTGAACAAGTTGAATTTCCCATCGTTTAAATAAAGGAGCTGCTCGAATGAATAGTAAAATCAACTCGAAGCTTGGTCTTTATTCCATGCAACTTGAGAAATAAATTCCGTGCCACTCAAACAAATAGCCTATATTCTGGAAAAAAGTGGATTATATATATATAGGCCTACTTATCACCACGAATATACAGCTTACAACCACAACAAGTGCAAAGCTGATCGTATATGCACTAATTATTAATACCAAATGAATTACGTTCACTAGATTAGCAGTTGAAATGACGATCTCGGTTCAAATGAAAACGGCACAAAAAAGTCGAATTGACAACAAAGCGTAATTAATAGATGATTGAAAATATTAGCCAATTTTTGCTGTCCGAACTCTTCGGCAATATTCATTTGACCTAAGTGATGAAAATGCGTCGAATAAGTATAGTTAATACCTAAATAATTAATAAAAAGCACCAACAACTTAATGCCCAAAGCTGCAGCACAGTAATAACACTCGAATAGCGACGGGGTGGGTAATGATGTAGCATAGCAAAGTCAATAACCAATGTCATATGTTGAATAAAATATACAAAGTCTAGTAATGAACATGCCTATACCAGAACAGTAAAGGGCGCATTTTTTATTTTGATTCTGTTAGGCATGATTCTTTACTACATTTTGTACATTTTATGTAACATGGAACACTGTTTTATTTTTATTTTTTTTGACTTTGTTTCATTATACTTGCAAACGGACTAGGTAGGCCAGAAACGTATTTTTTTATTTTGGGTTATCACTTCGCTACACCTTTGGTTTTTTGTTTACGTATAGAACACCGGTATAGTACAACTGGCAGAGTTTTTTGTTCCATTTCTTGGTTTAATTATTAATTAAATTAATAATTAATTTTAAAATGTCACATCGCTTACTTTGAAAATTCTAGTCCATGTTTACGTTTTTTTACGCTTAGATTTCAAAGTAAAGGATAATTATTTACCGTTCCAATATCCTTGCAAATTTTCGACAGTCAGATTTTCTGGAGTTGGAGGAGCTCAGAACGACTGTCTTCATCAGGCTACCACATCACCGCTCCAGCTCCAGAAATCTGACTGTCGAAAATTGCAAGGATATTGGAACGGTAGATATCCTTTACTTTGAAATCTAAGCGTAATTATTAATTGCAGAAACGTGATATCATTTTTTCAAAACATTTATTTTGGATTACCAAAGACCTTTACGAAGCTAAAAAAAAAGCTTGTTTGTACAGGTAGTTTTCAAATATAAAACTACAGTCAGCCATCCTACATTCAGTCATATCAAGAACAATTTACAATACAAACAAATATGTTTTACAGAAACTGAAGGAACAAGCTGACAACTTACAAAGCCAAGTCAAAGCTACCGTACCAGTACAGGCAGTAAAACAAAAGAAGATGAAGCCTTATTTAATCGCAAGGTAACAACCAATTTTGAACTAGAATTTTGGTAGTTTTAATAACTCCCGGAATGTTATTAAATATTTTAGAAAAAACCGTATTTTTTACATCGTCTGCCGTATTTGTTACGCCACACTATACTTTGTAAGTTTAACTCTTTTAGTGTTGCATTTGCGACTAACCGTAAGTTTCCAGAATATTCATTGCATTAACAATGATTGCAAAATCTGTAACTTGCTTGACTTTTAATAAATTCAACTGTAAAAAAATTTGTTCCTTTTTATTAGTTTTATTAGTTTTTGTTAGATTTCAATGCCAATATACCTAAGAATGTGAGATAAAATCCGTGCATCGTAAAGTTTTTTTTTTGTTCGAGATACTCAGATTATTCTTTAGAAAATACAATTTGGGCAAAATTTGTCTCATTTTGCCAATAAAGTTTTCAATATGAACTAAAAATTTCCAATTAGAGTCAAGCGTAACCCCTAGATATTTAAATTGTTTTACATATTTAAGTTTAGGACAGTCCTTTATACATATACATCATGACTTAGATATGAGGGATTATGCATAGAAATTTCTCCAGGTTTAAAGAACTTTTGGTGGGAAGTTTGAATTTGAATAAAAGCAGTTTTTTCTTCACTAATGAAGAGCTTGTTAGCAGTGCACCATTTACTGACCTCCGTAAAGTTTCGCTGTAAAATTCCGATCATTGTTTCATACTGACCATCAACAGTATATAAATGAAGTAATATCATCGGCAAAAAGAATGACTCTTGAAAATTTAACGCACTCTAAATCGTTTACACTAATGAGAAAATAAATGGGTCTTAAATTATTGATCCTTGAGTGGCACGATCATCACAAGCACTGCACTAAACTGATCATAAATTTTAGCGACACGTACGATCTTGTAACTGCAGACAATTTTTAACAATTGAAAAGTAACAATTTATCTTTAATACCAATATTTGAAAGCTTTTGAATCAAAATTTGTCTATCTTGGGTATCGAAAGCTTTTTGCAAATCGATAAAAATAGCCCCAATATATTTCCCCTCGTTCTAAGCTGTAGTAAACGTTCATTTATTTCTTTTAAAGCTTCAGTACTACCCTTTTTAAAAAAAATGCAAATTGATTTGGTCGAAGTTGTTTTCTGTAATGTAATCTTCTCGTTGTAGATCAAAGAATTTTCTATAACCTTGTTTATAGCTGGCAAGACGGCCATGGATCTATAATTGTCATAATCTTATTTATTCCTTTTTTTTTTTAAACAGGTATAAGAGTTTTCAGCTTTAATTTGGTCGGCCAAACGTGAGTTTTGATGATGCAATTTATTCGATGAACAAAAAATTTAGAGGAATTTGCCGAACTTAAGATGAAATTTATGGAAGTTACTCATCTTTAACCCTGGAAAGGGAAGAAAAATCGACCACAACCATTTAGGACCTATTCAGAATTCTGTCATTTTTTAAAGTGTGTCATACAGGGTCAGTGCGAGTTTCGAAGCGACAGTTGATTTCGAGCTGGCTAGTTGATTTTTAATCACTCGGCTGTTGTTGCTCACTATATTCATAGGTAAATAAATATATACGGATGCAAACCTATTTACGTTAAAATTGATCCTGTTTATTTAACACTTACCGAGCCCAATTGGCTTTCTGTCCCGTTTATATTCATAGTGCGCGAGGCCGCCTTATAAAGACATGCGCCCCACCCCACTCATTCTGCTTATTCTTGGTTAAGCTTTGTTCGTACATCGTAAGTCATTGACGTACAGACGTAAGTACAGTGGCGTAAATGTTTTTCTAGCGGGGGGGGGGGGGGGGGGGGCGAAGGGGAGGGGTTACCCAACCTTTCACGCCTCTTCTAGTATACGTATGACGACTTTATTTTTATTGTACGATTATTTTTCTTGCTTCACGTAATCTATGGCTTCATCAATAAATTTTGAAGTAAATAGTGAATAAACAGATTTTTCCATGTATTTTTACGCCCCCGTCTTTTAGTTTTTTTAGGGGGGGGGCGCTCCCCCTTCCTCTCTCCGTTATTTACGCCATTGGCAATAGTGTAGTCCAACACTTATCTTGTCTTTGTCGGGAGGAGGTTCCATTATTGCCGTTATAAGATCGACACATAAATTAACATGACTATAAATGTTAGTTTGGGTTACAATGTATTTTAAACCATTCCCGTCGTGCATCTTCCCAGAACAATCAACGTCAAATTTCTTAAGTTGTGCGTTTCCAGGCGACGCGAAAACGTTTAACCGTTTTGGCATAAATGTCATTGATATGAACCTTAAATCATGGCGAAGTGATTCAATTAAGTTGCCACCTCAGCCCCTCCACCAACTCAAGCCAGGCCAGGCCAAGCCAAGCCAAGCCAAGCCATGCCAACAAGCAACAAAGCGGCCCTTTGCAAACTAGATTGCGATGGCCCTTCCTTCGACAATAAAAAAGTTTACAAGGTTTCAGTAGTCACACACACAGTAGCACGACAAAGAAACACCATAAAAATCTTTGGTAGACCAGAAGCCGAATAAGTATTTCGTCATTTTGAGTCACAGTCAACACTTCCCTTTTAACTAAAAAACAAAAATAAAAATAAAAACTTACAAAAAAAAAACCGTTTTTTAGAGGCGAATAATTGTATGGGTGTGGCCATCAAAGTGATTTTTATATCGCAGTTATCGACTATATAGCCCAACCACACACTCGTTTTAAAAATATTACGCCCCTGAGTTAGATAACGGTGAGATAAAACTGTAGTCAGGCTAAATGGAAAATTCTTATCCAATGTTATATCTTGTAGCACGTCCCCCCTGCATGTCATCCCACAAGCAATTAACGCCCCCTTTCAAAACTTCGCTCTTAGATGTGTCGGACTAAAAATCAATAAATCTGTTTACAAATTCTGGTGGTCGACGATATAGCGTCGGCGTTATTGCAGTTTGCTTTCGCAGGCAAGGAAATCTGCAATATTATAGTAAAACGCCGTAAATCAAAGAGTGGAAAATATTGCAGAATTTCGATTAAAGCATGAACTGTTTAACTCACATTCATTGTACAGTACAATGTCACTATTGTGTAAAATTATGTCTATAATTTTAACTAACTTGTTCAAGCAGTTTTCTGTATTTTTTTTAATCGCAAATATTTTTCACAAGTGGCAATTCTAAATTTCGTTGGAAACAAAATATAATGAAGGCTTAAAACCGCAGATTTTAAAGTAATTACGCATACTCCAGCTGAAACAATATACACTTTATCTCAAAGCGAAGTGATATTTGATTCGTTACGCGTTGACAGCATGGGTCCTGGCTTCGCCAAGATGGCCGCTCAGGGGGGGGGGGGGGGGGGCTTAATGGCGCGTCGACAGCTTGGGCTTAGGCTGGTTTTGTTTTGGACTTTACTGTTTGACCGTTTTTACCCATCTTATATTTGAATGATGAAGCGAACAATTTTTTTGCTTTGACATATAAGTAGGCACCTACCTAGACCTAGGGTTGCAATAGCTGAAACCTAGTTATTTACCCGAGTTATTGAGGTAATGTGTTACATTTTGGACACACACGAACGATGACTACTTTTAAAGAAATACATAAATGTCTTTAACAACAAACAAAAGCAAAATTTCGTAACTACGTTTTATCCAGGAATAAATCGAAAAGGAACTGGGTAATCTCTCACGTTGTAGTAACCACTATACCATGCGCCGTGGCTGTTTGCTGTGACTCGCATGTCACGTGACTGGGCTAGTCCACTCTGATGGCCAAACAGCCGTTGTTCTCGTTCATCATTGGCTAACTCATGATGACGTCACGGCAAACAGCCATTGCGCGCGGTTTAGGTCTAACAATGAGTTTGCCTTAAATAAGAAGGCATGATGAATATGGTACAAGGTGTATCCTATGGTGTTAGAAATCGTGGTGATGTACTTGAAACGTCATCGGTTGTACCGTTTTTACATTTTTTGACGAGTATATTTTTTATTGAGCACTGATTTTAAATGTACTGCGGCCAAACCAAACTTTGATCTTCGGATTTCATAACAAAATTGCAGATCAAGAATGATCTCTCTCGTCACTCATTATCTCGTCACTCAAATAACGTATCCACCGTTTCAATTAAAGATGCAGAAACAACATTGACCCAAGCAGAAACGAAATACATTCAATATTTGGTGCATTTAGTTCAAGTTGGTTACGGTTTTGACAAATTTACGTCTATATAAGTCTTCATGAAAGACACAAAAAGAGATACAGAATAAAGGGCGCATCACCAAATAGATATTCGCACGTATATGCATAAAGAAATGCGACCTTTGGCCTTAATAATTGATTGTGGGTTAGCCATAAAGTGCTCAAACTGTATTCTTAAATATGCAAAGTACCTAAAGCATAAGTTGGACGTATCACCAAATCTAAAAAGAAGTTGACACGCCGCTACACTCACTACAGGCGAAATGAAGCATTGGAGATAACGAAAAAGTTTCACCTGCAACGTAACGGCCATTCACAGTGGTGCCTATTCCCCCCTGGTGCAGTGAGGAGTTACCATCTTCCCCAATATCAACTCCCCCCAGTTTAAAAATGGTACTCTTATATTTCCGATTTGGACTAGTGGTTGCAAGAGTGCCATTCCCCTCCCCCAACCCCCACACACACAAACACCTTCGGCCCTGTTATTTTCACACGCTTTATTTCAATTCCATCATACCAGCCGGGTGCTGCAACAGCAGCTACTGTTCTGTTTCGTTTTCAATCATTATTCAACCGTGCATAAAGTTATAGACTAAAAGATTTTTTTTTATAGTATTTTTCTAAATGTATGTATTGTGTTGACTGGTTGAGGTTGGGTTGTGTTGTGTTGTGGTGACTGGTGGTGTGTTGTCGTTGCATAATAAATCATCGTTATTTGGGGGGGGCCCCCCCAACCACCTAACCGCCTAAGGCAGCCTCACTGACCCCACGGTGCGCGGAAATGAAGTCACAGGAAAAAAAGTCACAAAGTGATGATTGTAAAAATATTTACCTGACGGGCCTCAGGTATTATCTTGGTCAATGTTGATGATTCAGTTGAATTTTCCAGTTCTTGAAGTCTGATATAGCGACGTTTTACTTTTTTTTTTTTTTTTATTATGTGTCGGTCAACAGCTTCTTGTAAGATGATAGTGTTTATTTTGACGCTTCTTCATGTTGAAGCCATTCCATGAGGGGCCCGATTGACATGAAGGTTGAAACGCCTAATGTTCCATGCTTCACAGATGTTTTGAGATACAGGATTGTTGATATTGACGTGCTCATTCCATAGAGCAGGGGAAAAAAAACAGGTGGAACAGGCGTATTCTTAAAGGCAGTGACGTGTCTCAGCGCCGAAACATAATATTTTAGAACCGTTCATTTCAATAACATCCCTCAATTCACAAGCGGGAATGCCAGTCCCAACTCGTTTTTCGAACAGGTCTATTATTTTAACTTTTAACAGAGAATTAACGAACGTTTTAATGTAATCAATAAATAATAATATTTAAGATAAATTTAATATAACTGTTACTACACAGAATCAATAAATTCCAGCTTGTAAATACATAATGAGGGATGTTGTTCGAATGGGCTGTCCTAACATGGCGTGTCTCAGCACAAAACACATCAGTTTAAAACGGTGACGGTTAATTTGTGACTTTTTTTCCTATGACTTAATTTCTGTGACTTTTTTCCTGTGATTTCTTTCCCTACAACCCCCCCCCCCCCGGGCGGGGGCCACGGGGCGGGCAACATCTTTTTAGAGTTGGCGATTTTTTTTATGTATAGAGAATTAATCTCAGTCATATCAATTTGCCAGCTTAAAAATTGCTTCATCTAGGGTCCGATACATTTCGACGGTAATTACCATTAGTGAGTTTGGTGGCTCTCATTAGCTCAGTTTTGACAAGAGTGCTTTTCCAAATATTTAATTTCGACTAAACAGTAAATGTCGTCCGTTCAGGCTATTCTTTCAAGTTGATGATTCCCCCAGTATGAGAAAAACTGCAGGAAATTTTTCTTCAGCAACAAGACGTGGAGACGCAGACTTAGCCTTACTATAACATAGTTTTAGATAACTATTAAATAAACTATTGATAAACATTTTTCAAACCCTTATGAAAAAATGTCATGAAATTATCATGACGAGGGGGGGGGGGATTGACGATGCAATGAAAAAATCATGATTATTCCATGATGAATTGGAGCAATGACTTGTCATGAATGGTAGTCATGATTTATCATGATCTGCTACCACGATTTGTCATGATTTCATGATATTGCTTATTCGTGATGATAAATCATGATAGCAGATCATGATAAATCATAAAAAAAATCATGACAAGGCATTGCCCCAATTCACCATGGAAGAGTCATGATTTTTTTCATTGCATTTCATGACAATTTTTCATAATGGGAAGCCTTCCTTCGACAGCTCGAATTCTATGAATGACAGCACTGGCCTCTTTCCTTTCATTGGGTTAGGGGATTTAGGTTAGGGGTTTGAATAATATCTCTGTAATGCGTGGTGCGGTGGCAACCCGGACCGCTGCACTGTGACTGAGGTTGGCGTTAATGACCAGGCTGTCGACGCGCCATTAAGCCTCATTCCCCCCCCCCCTTACATTGGGGATGGTTGTTAGTGGTCCCCGGACCCTTTCCTTACCCTTTTGCCTTCACATTTTGGCAATCTAGTCTTTTATTATTATATTATATTATTGAAAGCCACAAAACTATATGACCTGCAGAAAAACGTGAATGATGGGGCGAAATGGGGGGGGGGGGGTAATAGACAGGTTGAAGTCATGAATACATTTTTAAGTTTAACTAAAAGGAAAACACCTCAACTATCGTAAAATTTCATTTGTCTGTTAAGCATAATTTTCAACATCCACTCTTAATAACCTACGTTATGATGACGTAATGCAGTTTTCTCTTGACGTTTGGCCTTTTGTGTAAGTGTCCCTATTCCAAACCAGGCTTGCGTATCACGCAGCACTGGAGGAAAGTTGAAACCTCTTCGGGGGCCTGCCTAGTTCATCTAATTTACTCGAAGCTAGAGACAACACAGAACTCTTTCCCCATCACGGCTCGGGACAGACAAAAATCTTATCTCCCTCCAAGTGGCCCATTGGGCTTCATATAAAACTGGGACGTGTTCTGCTTGGACCACGGTGTGAGCTTGCAGCTCTCAAATTAGGACCCAGAAAGAACAAAAAAAAAAAAGAAGACTGTCTTCTCATACCTCCTATAACTGAACATGGGAGCGTATATCGCCCGGTTCTGTAAACAGTCAGCACATTTACTTGATTTTGCTGCGGGCTTACACTCTCCTTTTGCACACGTTGAATACGGTGTTGAGGAAATGGCCTTATGTTAAAAATGCCTGTGGTTGTAGGGGAGTTTCTACTTGGAGGATAACCAGCCACAACTACAAGTAAAGGCTAGATAGCACCCCATGTTCCTTTTCCTGAATTGACTATCCACCATCATATGCTATAGCACCTTGTTTTCTTGTTAGTTATCTTTGCACGAGTACAGGTTTAAATTAGGGGGGGAGGGGATTGAAGCTTAATGGCGCATCGACAGCTAAGTCATTAGCGCCAACCTCAGCCACAATGCAATGGTTCAGGTTGCCATTGCGCCACACATTACGTACATTGATTTGTACGTCATTAAAGAAACCCCAAATCTAGATCTTTAAATTAGGCTACTTTATAGTTTACCGTCTGGATATTCTTCGCGCATGTAAGAATTTTTAAATTCAGAACTGGAAATGTAGTATACCATGCCCATGAAGTTGGTTCATCGTGCTTATGTCCCAGGGTAAACTCAAAATGAGTTTGCTGTTATTATCTGCATTCATCCCCCCCCCCCCCCTCCCAAAAGTTAATAGGACAGCGTCATGTGACGTCATTTTGGCTACGAGATACAATTTGGTGGGCATAGCTACAAGGGGTGCACTAGATTAAAATGTAAGGGAAAAAACTTCTAGTCAAGACAGTGCTTTGAGAGCGGTTTTCTTAGGCTTAAAAGATCGTTGTTTTCTCCAACAACAAAAATCATGCGTTATAGGCTTAAGAAATTCAGTCTAATAGCATTGGCTTCAGTAAGACGACCTTCCCTTTTCCCACCAGTGCACCTTGCAGCTAACCCAGTTACTGGCTCCACCATAGAGTTATACACAATAATACTACGTCATGTCACTGCCCTATTGCTTTGAGTTGCTAAAAAAAAAACGATGTTCTTTGATTTGCCAAGTGTCCGGTATAGCCATGCTGAAGTAACTATATTATTACGACGTCTCTTACGGATCTATGTTCATAATAGTATACACTTGCCAAAAATTTTTGTGTAGGCTACTTTCAATATTGCCTCCCCATTATTGGAATTATTTTATGGAATTATTTTACCGCAAGGTTTTATTCTATACATCTGTTTTATACGGCACACACAAGTTCACAATGAACTTCGAGCCGTCGAAAAAACTACCTTATTATTGTTATTTATTATTAAAAACTTAAAAAATGTCTTTCTCAACTGTGACAAATAAACGCAGTGAAAAGCAATGTTATGAACTAGCATTGTTTCCCTTTTTGACTTAGCAGCAGGACTAAACATGGTGCACAGCATTATACATTCAAGTTACATTCAAGCGGACCGAAAAATTGTCCGCTATGTACCACTAAAAATGGAGGGATGGGCGTGTCAACACGTAGGTTATATGGACCCATACTGTAAAGAATACGATTTCAATTATGCTGTAAAAAAAAAAAAAAAAAAAAAAAAAAACAACGCTTACACCGTAGAGATGCTATTGCCTTCCTCGCCGTACTGAACAATGGGTTTAGCATGATAGTGGGATATTACGTCCAGCGGACACTACGATGATGGAAGAATAAGGTGGTAGGCGGTTCTATCTATACAAGGAACCGAGTACAAAGGCGAAAAAGACGTTGTTAAGCATGTCATCTTGACGAGCTACGACATTCTCTAGCATTCACTTGTCATAAAAAGAAGCGAATGAGGAAGGCAATTGGGCCCCGTCGCCTTGTGAAGAAGCAAGCACGGCATCTGGCGCGCTTCAACTGAATCAACGTCCATCTAATAAAAGGAAAATTCTTTCTTGCTCATATCCTGGTAAAATGAGCTTTGCATGTACGCGCCTGCATGGGTACACGGCTAGGCTAGGCATTGTTTTGAGGCCAAGCAAGAACAAAGTCCAGCTGTAAGGTGAAAGACTGACCGCGCCTTCCAAGCTGAATAGGGCCTAATATTCATTCAGAATTTGTAAATGTTGTCAGGTTGTGCACTGTAAAAACA
>JAHWFP010027419.1:0-21225 GCA_023313725.1 Lithobius niger
GAACACTTAACATAATGATGATAAAATTATGTTATTTTTACAATTAAAAACAAAAATTAAAAAGTAAAACCCTGAGTCACATTCAAACTGGTTTAAAATTATTACATAGCAAGTTAGAAATAAATATATTGCACATCAACTCAAATCACATTATCAGCAGCAACAGACCATGACGTTCATATGTTACAGATTACGTCTATTAAAATAATACCATCCTGCTGCATCATCCGGCCTTAATCCTAAACAGCTTCATAACATTAAAAAAATGGCAAGTTTGATTTATTCGGTTTTTATAACCTACGTCATGGTTTTCAGGTTATGGAGCATGAAAAATTTCATAGCCAATGCTGACGTCAGAAGATACAGTACAGCCAGGAAAGCCTCTGAAGTAGTTTTTTCACCGCTTGATCTTGCATGATGTTCCATGGAATTACGGTTGATTGTGGTGTTGAGGCATTTTAAACCAATTACTTGACGTTGCACGGATTTTGATTGGTTGTCAAGCCAGCTGTAGTTTGAAGAATTGCAGTCAAATGGGTTTCCTAAAAAGTAAGTTAAAACACCAATTATTGTTGCATCAAACAAAGACGTGGGTTTTTTATTTGTTCGAAGGAATAGCTTATTCCTTACTGGGTGATGTGATATGCTTATTTAAGTGATGCGCACAAACGCAAAGCATTAACATTAAAATTGTACAGAGTTAAAAAATCTGTGCGGCGATTTACTTTTGAAATAGAAATCAATGTGTCTGTCATTACGCCAAATTTCAGACGTCACTACTTTTGACAGTAGGGCAAATTTTCGACAAACCAGTCTTTTAGTCACTGTCCATCTATCTTTTTTAAGGCTTGACAATTACGTTTTATCACATGGTTTTACAGCAATCATGGTGTTGGAGACCTTGACGTTGGTGATTTAAACTTTGCTTTTGTAGCTTCTGGTAATTGTCAGACACTGCTGTTAACCATTGTGGTGCTAATCCGATAGCGAGTACTTGTTGCATGTTGTTTTGAATATCAGGGTATGACGTCGTCCACAAGTTCAAAAGGATTCCAGCATTTTTGTAAGGTTGACTACAGAGTGATTCTAATGCTTTCAAATGCGGCTCTCTTTCTCCACACTAAAATTCACTGGAGAAATTCCACCACACTCCTAATATCAAACGCAGCAAAAGATCAATATTAGAATCTCTCTATTCAGCATCACAAAAATGCTGGAACCCCTTTTATGAACTTGCAGCCGACGTAATACCATGAATTTTAAAACATTATGCAAGAAGAAGTCGCTATCCGATTTGCGCGAGAATTGGGCTCAGCAGTACCTGGCAATCTCCAAGTTTAAATCTCCCATCCTCAAGTTCTGCAACAACATGATGCTGTAAAACCGAGCAACAAAACGTAAATTCAATAAGACACTTTTTTTTTTTACTTTCCCCAAGACATGTAGTGTGGGAAAGGGAGTTAAGCAACGTGTCTGCCTGTGATTATGCTGCTAGTCCTAACCTCTTTAACGTCAGAAAGGATTCTCACTTTTTTTTAAATTCAGCCCTCCAAAAACGATAAGTTAATTACTACCAAATTAGGCAAGATGCCCTATTTATTTACCGTAAATCGCCAATTAAAGGCCCATGGGCGTCTAAATTAACTTGATTTTTAAAAAAAAGGAGGGGGGGGGAGCGTTGCAAAAGCAATAATCCGTTTTTTGAATCTTCATCTGTGCAGAGAAGGCGTTTAGGCCTAAATCCACCACGGAAAAGTTGATCATTCACATACGTTATCTGGGCTCGATCTAGCACTAACACAGCGTCTTTATTCTCATTTATTCACGAATTTAGTTAATTATATCGTCCCTCCTCCAAAATTTCAACATAATTCACAGTTTAAAGTAATTTATTAATAATTAAATCTTTGTTATAAACAGCGCTGTTTTGGTAGCTCGATCAAGTTTGGTGGGACCCGGGCAACATGGCCAGCAGTACAAATACTAATGTGGATCGTGTAGGATTACATACTGGTCTCGTTAAACTTCTGAAACTTTTCGTTAATTTGACTAACCAATATATAAAAGGATAAAATGTTGATTTTGATAAACGCTTGAAGGTTAGTCAATTAATAGCAAAAAAAGTTCAATGCTTTCATTCCAGCTTTCGTTAAGGATACAACTCACGGTTGAGGGAGAGAGCATGGAAAAACACGATCGTGGAAAAAACCACAAAGGGAAAAACCCTAGTAAAAAATCAATAATTTATTTAGTGTGTAGTTTTAAAGGGATATACCTCCCAGCGCCATTTTTCTCGATCCACCACATTAAGTACGGCCCCAAAGGTCTATTTACTTACCGTTAGTCTTTCCCTTGCCAAAAAAACCGTTTTAAAATGTGGCGTCTAGGAGATTTTCTGTTGAATATTGTTAACTATATTTAAGAACGATCCGTAAATATATGATGCATTGTGCGCGTACAATAATCATGACGTTTCATCTCTGTGTGTACATCTACTAATTTTCTAATAATTACCATGAGATCTAAAATCTAACAGACTAACGCGATAAAAATTAAAATTATTCAAATAGATCGTGGAAGCAAAATTATAAGACACTAACCTAGAAAATTATAAATTGTGATTTTAAAATACGAGAATCATTCCGGTTTACGGCGACACAATCGTTGATTTGATTCTGTCTCGTGTACTATTCCCAAAGCCAATCGAGACACCCGGTATGCGAGGTACGCAGCTACCACCCCAGCCGACCTTGGCGCTGTAATTAATTGGATAACGATCTACGCATAGCTGTAATTTGGCACGCGGAATGTTATAAGGCAGGCCGGGTGTCCCTTTAATAGATTAGGTTAGGTTAGTTCCATTGACTTGGCTCAAATTTCCCAAAGCCGGGTAAGAGTTTCATTGGGAAACTATTTTTTTGTGTTTATTGCATGGTTTTCTAAGGCTTTTCTCTTAGGGTCTCCACATCCTTTTCTGTGGCGTTTTTTTTCTCTTAGATAAGTTATGAATCCTATAAATAAATCTGACCATGTATTAATATAGAAGTTTAGTGAAAGAAGTCTACAAAAGCATACATATACCTACAGAAAGATGCCTTAATTTTTCTTTCTCTCTTGAAGTGCAGAAAGGTTAAACCTCTTCCGCTATCTCCCACCAAATATTTTCTTTTCTTACATGTATGTATTGGGTGAAACCAAAACGAGAAGTGTGAAAGTAAAATAATAAAAATTAGGCAAAGATCACGCGGACAAAAATGACAAAATAAGAGGCAAAGCAAAAACGAATAAAACAATGTAATTTTTTTAAACAACAGACATGAACTAGTACCGATAACCAGAGTGTGATGTTAGCTAGTGGGAATTTGTGCAGGAGGATGAAATTGTCTTACTGCGACAATATTTATTCTGCATAGGTAGTCCCACTTGTCTACCCTACTCCAGCTTATTTTCGGACTGCCACTGTATTAAAGAAATAGGTTGCCATTAAACGATTTCTTTTTTTTCCTTTAAATTAAAAAAAAACTACACCTTTTTTAAAAAATAGGCGAAATCCTGATCTACCTATTGTGTTTAGCATTTTCTGTTCCAGTTTCGTAAAAACAAGCTTATTTTTCTTATTATCATGGAGTTATGGTGTGAAGTCTGCGATGGAATCGTACCTCCCTCATACCATTTACACATTAGTTTTATAGCTATTTTTTCCCCGATGTACGCATTCTTTTATCCTTTTAAAAAGCTCTTAAAGGGAGACCCGACCTGCCTTCTAACAGCAAGAAACGTAACTGCTGTCTCGGTTGGCTTTGAGAATAGTACACGAAATAGCATCAAGTTAAAGATTGTGCCATCACAAACCGGAATGATTCTCGTATTTTAACACAATTTATAATTTTCTAGGCTAGTGTCTTATAATTTTACTTCAGTGATCTATTGGAATAATTAATTTTAATTTTTACCGCATTAGTCTTTTAGATTCTTGATCTCATGGTAATTATTAGAAAATTAGTACATGAACACACAGAGATGAAATGTCATGACTATCTTTTAAAACGGATTTTACTGAGGGATTGACTAACGGTAAGTAAATAGACCTTTGGAGCTGTACTTGATGTGTTGGATCGAGAAAATTGGTGCTGGCTATTTTTTTTATTAATTGGACCACAAAAATGTGGTAATAATTTAAAACAAAAGACGTGTGTTCCCACAGCATGCCACACTTGCTTCATTGGAAACAGTGGTGCCTTAGCAGCTCTAGATGCATATAGGTGCCTAATTATTTAGACTAGTGTAATTTATTAAGACTAGCAACTTGGACATGATTGTTGACAAGAAAGCCTGAATCTGATGAGGAATAGTTGAGGGAGAGGACGTGCTGGTTCAGCCTGGAAGATTCAAAGAAGAGTTGATGGTCAAACGATAGCCCTTGATTACAATTGGGGAGAGACCACTTTGGAAAAAGTGCTGGAGAAAAGTAGTGATCTCCTGAATCAAAGGGCCACAAACATTGACCTTTGAGCTCGATCACTACTCAATCCACATGGCCTCGTAGACCTGTATGGTTGACTCCCGATGGGTAACCACTGCTTCCGATAATCCTGAAGCGAGTAGAGGACCCCAGAGCCACCACGCATGAAGATGAAGTGACTCGAGCTTCAAGTGGTGTGTCTATCCCCCATGCTGAGTCAGGAGGTTCTACAGAGAGGCAACAGGATTGGGGCCTCTTTCGCCAGGACCAATAGGTCCAACAATCATGGCGCCACTCTCCAGTATGGTGCAATCAATATGTAAGTTCTTACAGATGTCCGGATCTAGTTGACTATCGCTAGCAGTAGGCAGAATGGGGGAAACAGGTATGCACTCATTCCGATGCTTAGGTTGTCCATGGCCAGGGATATACTGTCCGGAAACGGGAGATAAAGATTAGAAGATGCATTTCAGAAAAGTTGTGAACAGATCCACATGCATTCCCCTACCACAGGACGAGTGACATTGCTCCATCTCCCTGGCTATTCAGGAAGACCAAAACTGCTCTGTCGTCGGTATGCGGTCCCTCGTGAAAGTGTATCGGGCAAGATGTTGAGGCAACCGGCGATGTGTCGTGGTTGGAGCGACACATCCAGATCCTTGCAGAGGTGAAACAGGAACTTCATGATGCAGGGCAAGAGTGGAGGCCTTCTCCCAGTCGAATGTAGGCCATCACATACTGTTGTCGGAGGGGAGAGAAAAGGAGTCCCCGGATGTCCTGGGCCCACATGAGGATGGCGCAGAGGATAGCATGCAGTTCCAACACACTGATATAGAGACTGGCCTTCTAATCCGCTAACATTCCAGCTGCCAGTTATTTTCCAAGGTGAGCATCCCACCCCATCAGAGATGCTTCCGTGAGGAGAAAAAAACGGTGGTGCATGGACGGGCACTGCTGTTTGTATGTTACAGCCAATGGTCACCACTACAGATTCTCTCGAGGATGATGTCATAGAGGGGTAGGCGGCCCTTCCATGACTTGCAAGGCACCCAACCTTCCATGGCTGGCCCTCTAAGTCCTTCACGCTCCAGTGGGCATTAGCGTTGCACATTAGTCCTAACTGGCCGATCAGGCTGCTCAGCCATGCATGCTCTAAGAGAGCACCTCCATGATCACAAAGTTAAAGAGCAATGGCTGAAGGGCTTCCTAAATGAATGCGAGGGTTTTTATCTTGAAATGTTCTGTTACAATAAAGGAATTCAAACGTCGCAGGCATTTCTTCATTGGGCAAAAAATAAGTCTAAGTTTGAATTCCGCTCCCAGAAATTCGAAGATCTAAGCTGGTCTCGACGAGACTTCAGTATGTTGACCCCTAATGTAAGAAGCTGGAAGGTCAAGGTGCAAATGTGCTCTTGCACAGCCAGGTAGACAGGGTTGGAGTTGTGGACTAGCCAGTTGTGCATGTAGACATACGATCTGGTATTCTGTAGATGTAACCAGCTGAGGAGGGGCATTAAGACCATGAAGATATGGGGCGCCATACAAAAATAAAACGGCAGGACGTGAAGACCGATGGATGTTGAGGGGACATGGAAGTATGCATCATCCAGATTGATCAAAAAGTTGAAGTGCAATAGCTGAAGGGCTTCGTAAATGAATGCGAGGGTTTCCATCTTGGATGTTCTGTTACAATAAAGGAATTCAGACGTCGCAGGTTGGTGATTAGCCAGGAGCAACCCATCAGTATCAGAATTACGCGCACAGAGCTGTAGAAGCCAGGGTGTCAGGAGCACCTGGATTTCCTGAATGTAGTTGTCTTCGGGTTTGTTCAGCAGCCAGTCTTGAGGCCGATCGATGAGCGGCAGAATGACGGCATATAACTGAAGGAAATTTTACTGATGACTAAGCAGTCAATGGTAATGCGTTCCTACACCGCCAAGTAGCACCTTAGTCTCCCTTGACTCGGAGGATCACGGCGGTGCGGCACCAAGAAGTGACCGAGCACCGCAGTTAATTGCATCAGTGTGAAATTCTGAGGCCTTTTGCATCAGCTTCAAAGCGTTCTCCACATAATTCTGGCACCACAAATCACCACGGGAGCAGTGAGGAACCCCCGACCAAACAAAGACGAATACGCAAACTCAGCTGTTGATGTAGCATGAACGCTTGGTAGGATCAACTACACGTCTTCATAATGTTGAACAGGGATGCCCACATGCTGAGAACTTGCCGAAAGAGATTCCATTCAGCAGAGGTTCTTCTGCCAGCACATACTCCGTCTGCTCGACGGTTCGGTACCTACGCAATCTAGAAGCACCTATGTTCGAAACGTTGAGAGAAACTACACTCACTGGGATCTGGCAGAGGGAAGGGAGTGGCAACAGAAGAACTCCAACTTCCCTTTCCCACAAAGAGCTCCAACTACCACCAGTTGTTAAAATAAAACCTGTGACTGTGGGAGTTTCAATGGGTTGCATGATTGACAGTCAAAATTAGCATACGCGAAACATAGTTGGTCCCCTTCATGAGACTCAGGAGCTATGACTTGCTACAAATTCTCAGTCAATTGTCTCTGCTTAGGTTTCAGGAGGTTCAGAAGCAACAGAATAATTACCAGCATCCCCATCACGATGCTCATTGTTGAAGAATTCCAGATGGTAGACGAACGCTCTTCCGGCGAGTTGTCACGAGGAATCCCATCGCCGATCAAAGTAGGTTAAGGTGGAGGCCGATAACGACAGACTACCGAGCGGCGGCTTGTAACTGCGACAATTCAGCACAAGACTGCGATGGATAAAGTTCACCACTATTGAGACTACAACTTGCGATTGCTTAACTACGACTGCAACAGGAGACTTGTCAGTACAGTGACTATGACCAACAATTAGGCTACAAGACAAAGTCTGCAACTGTGACATGGGGAAACAAAATGGGATTGCTTGACAAGAGGTGTGCAGGGTATCCGGACATCAGAAATTGTGCCACCGTGGATCGAACAGAAACGGGCAAGGTTGGGAAGCCGGGAAGGAAGGCGCAGAAGATGAATGATGCACAGTAGTTGACACTGGGCAGCCAGGGGAAGCAAACAATTGGGGATTACCTGCTGTGACAGGCTGGATTGCGATTGGTTCCATAACAGCGATTGAATTCCCACTGATGGGGTGGGGAGCACTCGACTGGATAAGTGGTAGCAAAACATCATTCCCTTGTCCAGAGGCTGGATCAGTCAGCCATTGGGTTTCACCCAATCTAACTCTCGCAATCGTAGATGATGCTAGCAATGTCATACGCTTAGGAGAAAGCTCATTATGGAACGATCCACTTTGGAGTTTACATGAGCTAGAAGGGGATTGTTGTGGGGAGCTTGGAGGTGTAAGACACAAATAATAACCTCGAAAACACTCACTAACAGGGGATATACAAAGTCCATGCGACTATTTCGTCATGATCGGTCGCTTCCTCACCCCCCCCCCCCCGCATCGTTCCGTCCAATGCAAGGCAGGAACAGTCTTTTGGAAGTATCCGTGGGGGCCAAAATATCTCTCGAATGTGGCCAGAACTTCGGAATGAATCTCTTACAAACGATTAGCCTGAAATTTAGCCAACTGAAAGTTTACACACAACGACGTTGCTGCAATAAAGCTGGGACCGAGCAACACGGTATCCGACGATGGAGTCATTACATCACTATCCACTGAACTAGGGGTAGAAAGAATACTGAAAAATTAGTGGGGGGACGTGCCCTGACTAACAGAATTATCGGTAGTGGATACAAACTGTTCCGACGTGAAAGTTTCCTTAGCACAGGCATAAGCTGCATACTCTTTAGCTGCCACACGCTCCTTTGTAGTCTGTCCGTGGCACTTGTCCGATTTCATCCATGTTGCTTCAAATCTGTCAATATCGACACTTTAGACTTTAACAGAAGTCCTCACAAGGTTTTCTACTAAAATCATCTGGTCTACACTTATGGACGATAAGGTGAGGATGACCCAGAAGTGAGGTTTCTACTACACTTGAGGCAGAGTCTACTCATGGCTTGGGACATTCTTAGGCCTGACCCACTAGATGAACACACGCGATGTCAACACAATGCGTCCGAAACGAATTGTGGTGGATAACGACAGGAACACTGGGAGTGAGTCTAGCGGCGACTAAAAGACCTAGTGGAAAAGCTATTGCATGGGTCTTGATTAACCCTTTTGAGCCTAAGCGACGATTATATCGTCGTTGCAATTCTTTGGGAAAAAGGCCCGAACGATGATATATTGTTCGATCACTTCTACACCCTTTTAAAAAAAATATCCTATTGCGTACATTGGAGGCATAACTTCGATTGAATTAGATATTTTGGAGCGTATTTTTTTGGTTTATCTCGTGAATTTAGTTCAATATCATCTTTTTATTACCTTAATCAATGTTATTGTTGGCATCGTGGCCAAAATTGCGTTTGTTTGCTGCAAATAGCCCTTGGTTCAAACGATTATATCTCCGGAATGACGCAACGTACAGCCGCCATCTTGGTCGCGTTCGAAGAGAGGGGAGTCCCAATTTTTTAGCCCGCGAAAAAAGACGTCATCAGCCCCCACGTCACTGCCTGTATTCCTCGAATGAAATGTAGCGTTTCAACAGCCTTTGTTCAAAAACTTCGCCATCACGAACGCTGATTGGTTCATTCGCGGCACGTGAACCTATGGCAGTTTGCTAGTGACGTTATGCGAAGCGAGTCAAGGTCGCATCGAGGCCAGCTGGTCACAATGGCTGTCCTACGCGAGTTGGTATTGGGATTTAGACGATCGAAACTTTGAACTATTTTTACAGTAATAAAACATAAAATAACGATTTTGGAAGTAATAACAGGCATTGTGACGGAGTGGGTGTTATCATTCCGAGTGCTGTAAGTTGAAACTTCATTAGCACTGTTTACGTAGTCGAACTTCAGGATTTTTTTTTAAAGGAATACTAAACCCTCACTTTTCCAATTTTTTTAATGATAGCTAAGACCCTAAAAGCCCCTTCAAAACTTATAAAATGTCACTTGCCATCTTACTTATGTCGTAATAAATTAAAATAACTGCTTTTTTTAAGACACCCAACCAAACGTAACACTACGAGAGCTCGCGACCTTGGAGGTTTCGTGACGCAGTGGGGAGCGCAAATCTTCCCATCGTGCAGCGCGCGCGACGTAGTTTGCTTGTAAACAAACATGGCTACCAACAACGCTGACGCTGTCAATTCGTTGCAGCTTTATCAGTTTGAACCTGTAACGCCACTGCTTCCAGTAACATCAAACCACTTCGGCAGGCGAGTGGCATCTTTTTCGGCATTCGGTAAGCTGTAGCTTAACAAACTTACTTTGTGGTTTGACGAACTTTTACACTCCATCACTATGCACGACGCATGTTTTCGCGGCGAACGAGCTATCCGGAAACGATGTCCCAGGCGACGCCGTTTTGCTTCTGGCGCACGCGCAAGTTACGCAGACAGTGGAATGCGCCTTAAAAGTCTCGATGTCACGATGCTTGGTTCAAACGGGATTGTTGCCAGAGCTTGTGAGTTAAGCATGCATAGTCTGCTTAAATTAGGTGGTTTAAAAATTCATTACGGCTTAAACACTGACACCTATTGATGTCGGATGTCTGTTAACATTAATTCCGGTATCTAACGTAATGATAAAAAAATTCATTGTTGGAGGGTTTAGTATTCCTTTAATAATGAAAACTTAGGATGATGGTCCCAATTATATTTCTGGTTTGCAAATTTGTATACTCCTAGGCCACATAGTTTTTTTTTTTACAAGTTATTTTCGTGAGGCATGCAACTTGTTCGTGACAGCCATATTGTGGCCGTAGGTTTTTCTCGCTAGAAAACTGAAAAAATGGCGTTGGCCTAGCAGGGTTAATTTTATTAAAACGGGGTTTGGGCAACATTAGGCATTTCCATACAAAAAGCAAAAATACAGGTAAGTCTTTTAGGATGGTGAAACGTATTGGTAAGGTCTTGTGTTTCTGATTCTACACTACCTTGATCAGAGTTGAAAACCTTTTCTTAAGACTCTTTAAAAAAAATCTTCGAGTTTTTCTTTTATATTTTTTTTCTGGCTTGGACTCTTCTTAAAAACACCAACAATAAACCCATGTAATGTTTTTTTTTTAACTTGGTTTCAAATTTTTGTATTTGGTGAGCTCATTGCAAACACTCATTCTGCACGTTTGTTCTTAGCTTCACAAAAAAAAATCTTGCACACCAAATAAATACAAGCATTAAAAGAAGTTCAAATACAGCTAGCTACTAATATTTATTTGAAACATACAAGCTGACCACTCTAATGGTTTGGCCAACAAATGTCGATACACTTATACATTTTTCTTTTTTTTTAACCCCGCAACCTAAACGATTTCACAGTTTCGACCAAACTAGTCCGAAAGCAAGAATGAAATGTTCCATTGCAGCAGTAGTGACTGGACAAAATTGCACTGCCAAATAAAAACTTATCAAAATTTTTCACCGCAGGCTGTCATTGCAATAGCTAGTAGTAGGATTTATATTACATTTCTTTGTGTGGTGTACAGTTTTTGGGTTAAACAAATCGGTTTACCACCCTGGCCCCAACTTCCCAACCAAAAAAGTAAAACATACAAACAAAAACCAGTAAAACACATTCCCACAAAATGTTTTTAGGTTGCTGATATCCCTGCTTACCTTTAACGAGAAGGGAGACAAATTCATTCTTTCCATGCAACAAGAAGGATGAGAATTGCTGCATTTCTAGGGAGGTCAAATTGTTCTTTCGCATGTCAAGTGTTCGGGTTTTCAGGCCATGGAATGCTTCAGGGTTTATCTACATTAAAAAGACAAATATAAAGATGAAAAAAAAACTAGCCAAAGCAAGTTTATTTTTATTTGTCACACTACTCCTGCATTACATTGGATAGATTAAACGTTCCGTAAGAGTGTGTGGGGAAAGGGCGTTTGGGGAGCACTGAAGAGTGGCATTATTGTTGGGCCTACAGGCGTCACAAGCTTAAATCCACCAATGCATAATTACGCAGTCATCGGCAAATTCTAATGCTCACTCACTTAAATTCACAATAATTGACAAAAACAGAATTCTGCGTAAATGTACTAAAAGAAATCGTTTGTTTAGCTCCCAACCAGTAGTAATGTGACATTTAGTATGGTTTAACAGTTACAAAAATTACTTCAAAACTACACAATGGTGCATTAAAAAACCCCTCTTGGGCTGACAAATTTCTGTCATTGTTTTTTACGGACCACCCTGAATACAGGCAGTATCAGCTAAACCAAGGGTTGGGGACAGAAAAAAATCACTTTTTAAACAAGTTAAGAGAGAATCTAGATACTGATAATATGTCAAGGGCAGTAGGCAATATAACTTTCTGAGCACTTACATCCTAGTGCCTCACATGAGGCAAAGGATACATAAGAATTGTATAGACACAGGTCTAATTATCTGCGGTCCCATACAATGTGAACAATTTGCCGTTGCCCCTAGCCAGCCCACAGTGCACCAAGTAGTGGGGGGAAGGGGAATCCAAACAAAACCCCACTAGGCATCTCTTGCTTCAACTACTTGACTTAGTTTCTTTGACACCCCTCAACAAAATTTATATTATTACTTCATTGCAAGAAAAGACGTGTCTAAGTGTCAATTAAAAGAAAAAATACATTAGACGCACTGGGGGAGGGGGGGAAGGCCTTATGGGTGGGGGTTGCCGAAGAGGCCTACACATGCCAACATTGTTGTGACAAATGTTTAAAAAAAATATTTGAAAACTGTTTCGTGCAATTACAAGCAGAAGAATTACTATCTTTCTTTCGTTTACATTAATCAGCCCTGTAAAGTAACAAGAATTCTACACTTGAAAGAGAGCGACTAATTAGGTCATGGACTAAAATGTTTCTGGTTCAAGCATTTTTTTTTACAAGTTCAAAAAAGTCTGCCAGTGACCAGACTTTATTTTTTTAGTTCAGTTTGAGACCGACTAACTAGTATCTTAAATTGTCTTCTTTCTTTTGAGATTGGTAGTAAATTTCTACACTATTTCAAACTACAATTTAACCAGATGCTTGTTGTGCACTTCGTTACAAACTCCTCCAACTTTCGAAAGCCATCAGGCCTATATTTGTTTAAGCTGAAAAAGTCACCAGCAAAGACTTGAGATCCAACAACCTATTTTTCATGGCCTTAGTGAACAAATAAATAATGGCAGTGTTTGACTAACCTGACTAATACTGTTGTTTGATAAGTCTACCAACACTAATGGCACATGCACAGAAGATGTGTTCAATGCGTTCGCTTCCAAGGAGAAGAGTCGATTGCCACTCAGATCCAGAAGATCCAAGTTTTGAAGTTTTGTGAAGGCGTTGGGTCCAACATAACCAATACCATTGTTAGACAAGTTGACAAATCGTAATGCGTTCATGTTTGGAAAGGCATTTGCTGGAACTGACAACATATGAGGGTTGCCGGTGAGGGAAAATTGACGGAGACTGGTAAGACCTCGCAAGCTCGAAAAATCGAAATTCTGGATACCATCGTCGATAAGCCGAAGTGACAGCAAGTTGGCTTGACCTAAAATGAAATGACGTTTTTAAAAATAAACACAATTGTTACACATGCACTAATAATCAAAACATAGTAACCAACTAACGTTAGGGGTGTTGGGGAAATCTGTTAATATCCAATCAGTAAAAAATCAGAAGTACAGCAATACGACACACAAATTCAAAGTCGATACTTCATGTTTTCTGAACATTCAAAGTATGATGGTTGGATTTTTTAACAGTAAAGAATCAATTACAGAATAAAAATGTGTACAACAAACAAGCTTTAACTGCCACAGCTGTTCTGGCATAGGTGTATCCACAAAAATTTGTGAACCCATTTTCAGAATAATTTCAACTTAACAGCAATTCTATTCCCTTTAAGATTTTAAGTTTTCAAATCAGGAAGTTACAATTTTGAAGGGATTCCGGGGTTTTTACGTCTCATATATGCGTGGGAAAAAATCTTTTATCAGAGATTAACACTTAAGTGCTACAGATAGCTTCTGAATGATAATGTTTGCACACAGTGCATTCAAATTTGAGGAATAAGCAAATGAACCAGGGACAGTCTCTCCTTAGTTCTTTTTACTTCTAGACACCTTACATAAGACAGGTGTGTAAATTTGCGTGATGAATTATATAACATAAATCACCTACTACATACCCATGGGCTGTTAAAATTAATTCAATAAAAAAAGGGGGAGGGCCTATTGTAAAATTCAGTTTTCAAATCTTACTTCAAGCCACAGAGGATGGTTAGGCCTAACTCCATCGCGTTAAAGTCGGCGTTTATGTGACCCTTCATGTACTGATCTGGCTACAGTTTATATTAATGCAATAATGCCTTTATTCTCGTTTATTCACTTAGTTTATTACTGTAGTTTGCTGTATGTTTGAAGCTTTTAGTTAATTCTATGCAGAAAAACCACGACTTAAGGGGATAAATATAAAACTTTCATTTCCTTAACTGTATTCAAGTGGCACTATCACCCGTTGAAAACCGTTAGCAAATACCCTGGTGCCATCCAGCGGCGGTGATATTTTTAACCTGTACAGCTTGCTCCCAGGTGCACGTGGATGTACCAAATTTTTACTCAATAATTAAGAAGGCTCGTAGCTTGTTTGTTTCATAAAAAGAAATGACATTGTGCATTCCTTCGCTTGATGCAACTAAGTGACAAATAGCACTAGATACTAGATAGCGCTAGATGTTGCCAGATTTTGTCTACTTTCAATCGGTGATAGTGCCACTTTAAGCTTTTAGTCAATTTCTAGCAGAAAAATTACGACTAAAAGGGGGAAGGGCGGCTGTAACTAAATACTTCACGATGTCTGACCTTAAACCATTTTTGGGGGGGGGGGCGTTGGGCATAGCTTTGCCAGGGCTGCTAATAGGCATTTACAATAGTATGATATCAGAGTAAAAAATGCATACCTATAAGTAAATTTTAGTTACAGTTGTGCAGATTTCCCTTTAAAATACAGAACTACATGTTCCTATTTGACCCTTGTGTCTTCCGAATCAGTGCTGATGTTTAAATTATAGTGAAATCTATATATATAATTACACAAAATCCGCAAGGCAGCCAGCAGCAGCAGCAAGCAGGACATACGAAGCAGTCATCTGCATCTGCAGAGCAGCCAGCAGGACATACGATGCCATCTACCGACGGAATGGCAAATTACAAGAGTAGCAGCCAAGGCCCGCTGAGATAGTAGCTGCGCCCAGCAGCGCGAACATACGATGCCATCTACCGACCGAACGGCAACTTAATGGGGGGGGGGCGAGCCAGACGGGGGGGAGGGAACGGGAGTGAGACGACGCGGAATGAGCGATCGAAGCGAGCGACTCTGCTAGTTTAAATATAACAACGCTAAGTAGGGATGCGATGCATGGAGCAGGTTCATTCTTGGCATGGGGCGGGGGAGCGAACATGCTGCAGGAGATGCTGCAGAAACCAGCTTGATCGGCCTATGTTACGCCGGGGAAACCGCGAGTTTATAGAAAGTCTGTTTCCGCTGCCCTTCCAGGAGTATCGTGCCTATTTGAACTTAAACAGTGCCAGACAAAGCTGATCCGTATTAGCCGATTTATCATCACAGTTTTGAACATGATCTTTGCTTTGCAACAGTTTTATTGTGTGTACTACACTTGTACACCGCAAAAACAATGCGCTCGTTTTAGTCATTTTTCCTTAAATTTTCTAATTTTTCTTTTATTTTCATCCCATCGGTCAGAAGAGCATAAATATGTTTCTGGAAGGAAACCAACTCTGCACGAAGAAATGCTTTTCAGGACGATCTGGCCTAACACTGGTGCTTTTCCTTATACAAGTACTACCATTGCCTTTCATAATCAACATTTCAGTAACTTTTTTCTACATGCTCTGATCGTATCCCTATGTTTGAGATATGATCAGAGTGGCTTAGGGCTCCACGTATGGGAAAGGTTCCATAGCGTCCTAGTAACCACCCAGCTAAAGTGTTCGGCAATCAGCTGAAACTGACCCAGCTTCACGCAGTAGCTTCCCATTTTAACGTGTAATTTTCTCCCATGGCTATCCCTTTCAACCATTCTGGTATATGTGCTGAATCCACTGGACACTCGCCAATTGGCGATTGAAATTGGCAGATTTGCTATTAAAATACTTTTGCTGGAGGCCAATTCGGCCAGTGGATTGGTGATAAACAAGGCCGAACCGAACTGAGCATATTTTCACTTCGTCTTGGCTGATTTTAATGTTTTCATACAGTATTTTAATTTTTATACCAGTTTCCAATGGTCCAAATCTCAAGCTTCTAGCCCTTACTGTTCAGAAGTTGTAAGAAATTTTTTTTTGTTATCAAAAAGTTTTTAGAATCTACACACACAAGGCAATTTGAACGCACCACAATTATTTAAAAGAAATATTACTGACAGATGTAAGCACTCACTAGATTGAATTGAGTTTTTCTTTGGCATCCGATTTCTAAAAAAATAACTTGTTTTAGACATCTGATGCCAAATTGAATGTGCCTACATTAAATTTAATTTGGCGACCAAGTTTCATATTTGGCGACTAAGAATGTTAGGTCTACTGGCCAATGGCGAGTAAAGAAAAACATGAATCTGCACCTATACGTTCTGGTAAACCATTTTACCAGGTTACAAAAGTTTCCATATCCGGTGGCTCCACTCATTGAAGCGCGTTCCTGTGTCACAAGTGATGTAGGTCAGCAGGGGTGCCAGAATTGTATCGACACGGAGTTACGTTAACTCAGGAATTTTTTTAAAATTCCGACCCCTGTGTTGGACCCGGAATTACAGTAACTCCGGATTCTTGATTTGTTTTAAAAGTGTGTGAAATAATCCGGAATTGTGGTAACAGGGATTTACCGTAACTCTTGATTTTGTTGATGATAAAATAACGTCCCTGCCTCGCTTGCTGCGGCTATACAACATCAGAAACCGTGTTACTACAACTCCGGATTGTTTCAGACACTTTTAAAGCAAATTACGAATCCGGAACTCCGGGTCCAACACAGGGGTCAGTATTTATGAAATTCCTGAGTTAACGTAACTCCGTGTCGGTACAATTCCGCGCCCCCTGTCAGCAGGTCACAATTTTACAGAACAGAAGGAGGGTAACTGAAATTCTACCTTATTCAGTTTTCAGTAGCCTTATACTTATACAGAACCTGTTACGTAAAGCAAACTGAATGAAACTTCAGTGTTATTGAAGCAGGCTCATTAAGCAAACAAAGGACCGCAAAAAAAAAAAATGAGCCTGGTTTTGAAAGCCATAAAAAAAACTTTTTTCAATACTTATCCTTTTTGCCACTTACTTTCCAAAAAGTCATACTTCTGCAGTGCCGTCCTTGTGATTATTATGTCACTGAACGATGCTAATTTGAGCCATGAAGACGGAAATGACGTCAATTTGGAGTTGGTGATGTTAAGCGTCTGGAAGATTGTCGTTTGCTGCAGTGATTGGAAGGTAGATCGAAGACTTTCATCATCAGTCTTAACACAAAGTATGCTGGGTAAGCTAGGAGACTGATTTGGTATGCACGCGCAGGTTTTGGAAGTCCAGCCAGTCGGGCACAGGAATTCTTGGGCAATTTCATTTTCTTGCTGGGTGGCAACTTGGGTCAATACTAGCAACATCGATAATAGGCACGATTGCCATAATCCTGAAAACGGGCATAAAATAATGAGTTACTTGGCATTTTATTTATTTTCACTCAGTAATATGTTAAAACATTGATTTCATAGTGTTGAACACCTAATTAAAAAAAAAAAACCTTCGAAAGAAATTTTAACCGTAACACTGAGGTTTCCATTTCAAGAAAATGATAAGGAATAATTCTACTACTAAAATTACGGCAATACTCAATGCTTGAAGAAAACAAGTAATCTGACCTTTAAGTACTTTAGTAGCAGAACTCAAGTCTTACATTTTCCAGCTTGTATGGAGTATTTCTTGGAATGGATAACTTGTGGTCTTTTAACATTTCCTTTAAATGTTTTTCGTTATGTGTACAGACTTTTGCATTCTTATACATACAGCAGATTCGTCTTTGTGTGTGTGTGTGTGTGTGCGTGTGTGTGTGCATAAAACGTTATACTGTTTACATGGGATCATTATCGAAACACTGGTATACTAGTTTTACACCTTCGGTGAATGTATTTCTGCATACGTTATTAACTGGAGTGCATAAAATGAGATGGCAATTATTTTCAGGTAAATACAGAATAACTAAGAACTAAGATTAACGTAATGGTATGAGGAAACTAAAACAGTGAAAACCCTACACTATAAATAACTTACCACCAGTGATGCAAAGGGGTGGTGCAAAGGGTTGCAAGGCACCCAGGCACAGATGGCCCAAAATTGAGAAAATTCACTATTGTTTGGTGTGTATTGGGAGCCCCTTTGTCCCCAAAAATTGTTGAGGGGCCCAACATTTTACTCTTATACCCATCCTTGGAAAAAGCTAATTGCGGCACTGCATACCACAGTAAGCCAGCTTTATGCACTTACGTTTCGTCAGTGTGGCATGACCCGGATTCGAATTGGCAACCCAACCTATCCCCAGATCACTGATATAACGCATTTAACTGCGTTAACGCTATGCCACACCTCCAGTGTTTATTTCTTGTATTATTTCTCGTGTGGAGGCCAAGAAGTAATTTTCTTTCACTCCCTGTATATAGGGTTTACCTAAAAGGTCTGGCCAAATTTTCAGGGTTAGTCTATGATCAAAATAAGATTAAGAAGTCCTATAAACGTGGGTGCGGACATGCATCCGTTTTTCGTTACAGCCTCCCCCCCCCCAAAAAAAAAAAAAGTTAGGGGTAAACATTGAAATTTTTCCATAAACCTCACACCTAATTTGTTCAAACAACTACAATTGACATATCCTTCTTGCAATTTCATTGCTTCATAATGTATTGTTGATTTGAGGGCTCAAAACTTTGTGGATGGGAAAATGGAAGGAGGGACAAGGTGGGGTTTTTTTTTTTTTAAACATTGTTTGTCATTTGAAAGGTCTGGCCAACCCTTGGATCCTAGTACACATCAAAACAAGTCAAATGGTCATAGGTCCGGAAGGCCTGCCTTTTCAAGTTACATAAAAGTCTCCTATAAGCCTTTCTGTCTAGCTTCCCTGCAGAGCAGATGTTGTGGCAAGTAATGACAACGAAAACAATACTTCATGGCTACCCATCACCGCCATTACAGGTTTTGCAGGGAAACATTGATCTCTTTCTCTGCATTTCGTTGAGCTTATTTTTTCAGTCGCATTTCACCTCATTTAGGCCACATTGCAACAAGCCAAGAGGGGTTTGGATAGCAGATTTATTTTGATTATCACTCTTTTCACATCTCGTTGAATTTTTTTATTCGCCGTATTTCTCTTGATTTAGATCACATTTCAACCAGCCAACTAGGCTTTGGATAGCATATTTCTTTTCATCATCACTTTTTCGCAAATGTATTAGAATATGAACTTGCGTACATTACTATAGAGGCATACTCATTCCAGGAATTTGCTGACATGCATCTCATGTACGGACTCGCGAATGGGAACAGTTGAGAGGCTGAACACCTCTATCATGAAGCTTTCCCAAATCGGTACCAAATAGGCAGACCTTTGTAGCCGTTGACTGTCGCATTTGAGAGACTAGAAGATTCGAGCCTGTTACTGCCAACTGGGGAAGGGAAAGAGCCGTCAGAACGCCTGCTGTAGGGCAACGAATCCTGGACCGCAGAGGCAACTCCTGGAGCCAGTATGAGAGGAATTGGAACAATGGAATGTGTGTCACATATGACTGTCTGGAGGGTTCTGCATGAACAGTTGTTGTATCCGACCACCTCCAGCATATTCACATGCTTTCACCGGCCGACTATCCAGCACGAGCGACATTTTGCTAGTGGTTTATGCAGCAATGTGCCGAAGACCCTACGTTCATTTCGTCAGTTCTGTTCACTGATGAAACAAGCTTCACCAGGGATGGCATCATTAATTTCCATACTAACCACTTGCTTGTGGGCAGAGGAAAATCCACGCGGCATTGTCCCAAGTAGACACCAACAGAGGTTTAGGCTTCCCCAACGTTCTCCATTCTGGCTTATTTTGCCCAGGTTTACATGGACTAAACCAGGCAGTCGGGTGCTTCGTATGTTTCAGTCCTTCACTGCAACACCGTTTCCGCAGTAATTGTCTGCTTCTCTCCCCCCCCCCCCTTCTTTCGTGGTACCCTAGCCTCTCCAAATGGAACAGTGAAGCTCCATTCCATTAGTGTTATGATGCAGTTCGCAGGACAGCCATAAACCGCATTCTGTTTACGTTATTCACACCCACATTCACAATAATTATTGGGAGGGGTCACTTATTGCAAACACGTTTAGCCATTACTTTGGTTTGGGTGGAAGTATCGAGGCCCGGTTAGGACGTCACTTCAGCATTTTAGCTGACCTTTCAGAAGAGGTACGACTAGACCCCCCCCCCCCTTCCCATTTGATATTTTAAAGTTAGGTCCACCAGGCGCACCCCTATGGGGGCACCACCAGCCTACCTCATAAATGGGTTGATTCCTTGAGAACGTATCAACCAATAGGTTTCATTCTTCTATGACGATTGTGGTAAAAGTTATTGGGTAACCCCTGACGTTTGGGACACCATGTAGACTACACCCGGAAAGCTCGGCCAGACCCTTTAGATACACCGTGTATGTTTGTGGCCTTTATGTCATCACTGATAAAGACTGAACAGCTCCTAACCTCTGCTGCAGCCAGGGTCCACCCCAGTCGTGCAGTGGTTCTTGCATCCGGCATACTATGCTCAGCTTGGAAGCCTTGGGTTCGTGTCCTATTTGGGGCAGTTGTCTTTTCTTTCTTTCTTAAATTAGTTTACCTATCTTGGTATTCACATTAAGACTAGTCTTTAATGCAAACCGTTTGCTTCGTTAACCCTTTACCTATTACCATACTTATTCTTTCTTTAAATAGGACTATTTTATATGAAAAATTTAATCGGAATATTATGCGTAAATCTAGAGACACGCTAGTGTGTCGCGCCAAGTTAGGCAACTAACATCACGTCAATTCAATTGTCAAGGTTTTAAACCATCGTAGCGCGATGCCATAGCGTCAGTGTCTAATAACCTGAAGCGTAGTTAGGCACATTTCAAGTACTTGGGGAAAAATAATAATGCGGCACAAAAGTTTAAATTGTGGTGATATAGAAAGCAATGACCCACCTGACAAAAATTAACTTGTGTAGGAATGTCAGCTAAGTGGCTTTCAATGCAAAATTTGATCCTCAATAACGTTGCAAACTTGTTACTAGTTTCTATTCCGCTCATCACCACATTAATTCCCTTAGGGCGATTATTCACCTATACCGAGAGAGCAGGAAGGCTTCCAGCTATGAAATTTGACGAATGGCTGCACTACGATACGAACTGCATACCTTTTCTGGTTTAGCGCCTTGGGTGTAACGGGAACGGCGTGGGATGGCGCCGAAGTACGAAATATTGTTATAGCCACTGTTAGTATTGTCGGTATCGTCTCGGATTGGACGGCCAAAGTTCGGACAAAATCCCTCGCCCAATGTTATCTGTATAGCTGCAGCGAGCGAGGCAGGGACATTAGACGATTTTTCATTATACGAATTTCCTGTTAGATGATATTCCGTTATACGTTCTT
>JAHWFP010027420.1:8748-45165 GCA_023313725.1 Lithobius niger
TGGGGGGGGGGACTGCACAGGGCGTTGACAAGCTGTACTTCAAGTGGCGTATCTGTGATGAGGTGGGGAAGAACGGGGGGGGGGGGGGGGGGGGGGTGGTAGTGGTGTTGCTTCTTGGTAGTCACTTGTCCCTACTTCTAAGAATTTCTTGATATTGGGGGAAATCTGTGGTAACATTTGATACCTTGTTGACTGAGGATTTTGCAAATATCATCGCTTCTTTCAGGCACATGCATCACTATTTCCCATGGCCTGTCGGTGGGGGGCTTTGTTCCTTGTTCCACTGTGTTTGGCCTTGTACCAGGCTCGCTTGGTGTTGGCACTCCTCGTTCGCGAGGAATGCACATAGTTGGAACTTAAGGTGGCATGAGCGCTTGCTCATCATGCCTTCTGGACGTGTTATGTTGATAATGTGTTTACAACCCCACTGAAGGAAGACTTGTAGGACATCCTGAAGTCCTTAACATCCGGCATCCTGTACTCAACTTCACACATAAAGAAGAGCAGGAAGAAAAACTACTATTCTTGGACGTCAAGATCTTTAGGAACAAACATCCTTAGATTTTATTTAGTCAAATTAACTTCATACATTGTGCAAGTTTGGCCAATTATTGCCCCTTAGTTGATTGTTAAACTGAAGTCTTAAACTGCAGTCTATAACGAAATCTTACTGTTGTAATTTTAGGGCAATGGTAACACTATTTTAGCAGTGGGTAACGTGGTACTGTACATAGTTGCCACATAAAATGAAGTCATTTCAAATTTTTGACTAAAGTTAATGTCGAAAATCGGTGAAGGATATTGTGGTGAAGATATTCTTTTCGTTGAAATTGAGTATAACAGTTGTGAAGATGAACTTGACTCACTGAGCTGTATGAAATGCCTGCACGAATGAGGCAGCATGCGAGTGACATCACAATGAAACCAGCACAGTTTACTAACGTTAATGAGAGATAGTTTGCTGTGATATCATACGAGTTATATGTACATTTTTGTTTCTGTAAATAGGCAGAAGGCCTTCCCAAAGTCGAACCAAGAAGCTGACAAGACTACCAAAGGGTAAGTTATATAAAATATTCTTATATTTAAAAATAAGTTAAAGTGGTTTTGCTGTTGGTGCAGCAGTATGTTGTGAGAAGAGCTCAAACAACTTCAGGACACATTCTGTTGATAAAACCAGCAAAGTCTACCTACATTAATGTGAGATAGCATGCTGTAATACCATATATACAACAAAACAAAACTTAAGGATTCCCGCCAAGCTTTTCGTCCGTGTGAAGTCATGATATCAAATGTCAAGATCTTTCACCAAGCTAATCCCGAACCGAGGAGCTCCTCGGTTTAGTCTTGCTCCTCAGTTGACGGGTGTGTTTAGGGGTTATTCTTCTCGGTTTCCACCAAACACACACACACACCTCTCCCCCCCCCCCCCCTGCCCTCCTTTGGAATAGCACCATCCTTAGATTTTATATAGTCAAATTAACTTCATACATTGTGCAAGTTTGGCAAATTATTGCCCCTTAGTTGATTGTTAAAGTGAAGTCTGTTAAACTGCAGTCTATAACCAAATCTTACTTTTGTAATTTTAGGACAATGGCGACACTATTTTAGCAGTGGGTAAAGTGGTACTGTACATAGTTGCCACATAAAATGAAGTCATTACAAATCTTTGACTAAAGTTAATGTTTTACTTGATTCTCATTTTTGTGTTAAACTTAAAGTGTATTTATTGAAAGAATTTCACAAAATCGAAAATAATTCATCTCGTTACTTAATGGGAATCTCGTTGGTCGATGGGAATCTCGTTACTCCATGACAATTGCATTTTTCGAATTAGATTTGGATGGATTCGATTCGATTTCGACAACATAATAAAATCGAAATCGAATCGAATTTTCGCGCAGTCCTAAACCAAACCACGGCACATGAACACCTCGCCGAAAATTTACATAGAATATTACTGTATGTTCATTGAGATGGAATAGTGTAAGGTCCGTTTAAGAACACATGACATTCTTTTGATGAAACCGGCACAGTTTATCAGCATTATCAAGTTTACCAGATAGTTTGCTGAATACCATATGAGTAACTAATCAGTACGTTTTTTGCTTCTGTGTAATAGGCTGAAGGCTTTCCTAAAGTTGAACCAAGAAGCTGACATGACTTTCTTATTGTTAAAAATAAACTAAAATGGTTTTACAGTTGATAGGTTGATAGTTATGTTTTGAGAAGAGTTCAAACAACTTCAGAACACGTGCCATTCTGTTGACTGTCGGTGTTGGTTCTGTCTCGTCTGTTCGGGTGTCAAATTTGTGAATCCGCGTGTGCGACAAAAACACTTTCGTGATTGCACGGTAGTGTGTGCACCTATTCACGAAAATTGGCATGCTCAAATGGGTCCGACACGCCCTGAAGTCTGAAATACATTTAAATTCAAAGTGCAAATAATACTGGGTTTATTTACTAGATGGAAAATTTTGGAATTTAGTTAGGCCTTGGAATTTTCATACTATTGTCAAGTTCAGGTTAGAAAACCCTGGAATTTACTGAGAGTAATAATGGTCATGCAATAATATTCTGCGCTTATTGTTACAAAGACATATGTACTTTAAACCAAATTGAAAAATGTTCATGCTCTGAGCTTACTTTTAAAATATCCGGAGCATATTATTAAACAGACTTAATCTGTGTAAGCACTGTCGGCCTGTCGGCTTTTTACTAGTCAAATAAAGAAAAAAATGTTTCATAATATCATTGCAAATTTTTCCCATACTTATTGGAAAATAATTTCCAATAATTTTTCTTTCCTATAAATTTTCCCTTACTTATGTTTGCTCCACTTCCAGGACTTTTAACTGTTTTGGGTGTGCTTATTGGATATTAAAAACCAAAATAAAAACTTTAAATTTATCGTCTTAAAGTATGCCTTTTGCTTAAGGTATGTGGCACAATGCATCGCTCATTTCTGCACTGTTTTAATATACTACCGCAAATTTAGAAAACTATCTTTCCCCAGTCTCCATTCATTGCGGTTACTTTTTGCGGTACTGTCACCAAGGCTTTGTGCTGTGCTGCATTCAACAAGAAATCAATGCATTTCTCCACGGCTTCAAATTTTTTCTAATTAATTTCGCCTTCCCTCAAAATTGTGCAAGTGTCACTTTCACAAAAATTCCGAATTTCATCGTCCTTCATCAAACGAGTTTCGGTCTCAACTGGTGGTGCGATTTTCTTCTAAAGGCCGCCACCATGTTGGCTACTCTTTGTTTTGCAGCGTTGCCCACCTCGAGCTCCACGCTTTCCCGCCATGCTCACTTGTCTGACTTACGTCATGTAGCATACAAAAATTCCTGCTTGCAAAATTTTATTGCCAGCCATCATTAAAACGAAGTTTGGTATACAAAACTGCCGAATTCACTGTTCTTTATGGCCGAATTCAATAGTTTTTCCTATTTTCAAAAGGTGGGGGTGGGGCCCGGCCGAAACCACATGGCTAAGACCACCACACCTCTCCTTAGTATTCATTCTCGAATTTTCTATACTTGAGAAGGATAATCTTTTCCACACTGTCTTAGTATGTTAGTTCTGTTTCTGTTTTCGGGGGGCCAACTTTGTCACCACTGGTTTTGTCTCGCCTATTTGGGTCTCAAGTTTTGTCAACCTGCCTGGGCGAGAAGAACTTCAAGTCTTTATTCTGGGTTTTCACTTGGGTGATTTCTTCTTAGGTCATAAGTGGTTACTTGTCGTAACTCGGTGAACCTTCTTATTAAACTTGTCTTGGAAAGTCACTGATCAAAAAATGGCACATCGCTTACTTTGAAAATTTAAATTCAATTATCTTCACAACTGTTTTGCTCTATTTCAAAGAAATGGATATTCTTTACCACAATATCTTTCACAAATTTTCGACAGCCAGGTTTCTGGGGTTGGAGGGGTTCAGTTGACTATCTTCTGCAGGCTACTACAACAATACTTTCTTCGCTGCAACTGTTCGTCTGATCTTTGAATTTGAAGTGTGGATTTAGCCTCCGCTACTTGCAGGGTCAGTGGACCATTTCTCACGCAGCAGCTTATTGAATTCGCCTCTCAGTAGGTTCTGTTACTGGAATCCACTACCTACTGATGGGCGAATTGAACAAGCTGCTGCATGAGAAATGTTCGACCGACTCTGCAAGTAGCGGAGGCTATGACCATACTTCAAATTCAAAGAGCAGACGAACGGTTGCAGCGAAGAAAGTGTTGTTGTAGCCTGAAGAAAACAGCCGACAGCCCCTCCACCCCCAGAAAAAACTTCACTGTCGAAAATCTGTGAAGGATACTGTGGTGAAGATATTCTTTTCGTTTAAATTGAGTATAACAGTTGTGAAGATGAACTTAACTCACTGAGCTGTATGAAATGCCTGCACTACGCCGGTACGAATGAGGCAGCATGCGATTGACATCACAATGAAACCAGCACAGTTTACTAACGTTAATGAGAGATAGTTTGCTGTAATATCATACGAGTTATCGGTACGTTTTTGTTTCTGTAAATAGGCAGAAGGCCTTCCCAAAGTCGAACCAAGAAGCTGACAAGACTACCAAAGGGTAAGTTATATAAAATATTGTTATTTTTAAAAATAAGTTAAAGTGGTTTGGCTGTTGGTACAGCAGTATGTTGTGAGAAGAGCTCAAACAACTTCAGAACACTTTCTGTTGATAAAACCAGTAAAGTTTACCTACATTAATGTGAGATAGCATGCTGCAATACCATATATACAACAAAACAAAACTTAAGGATTCCCGCCAAGCTTTTCGGCCGTGTGACGTGATATCAAACGCCAAGCTCTTTCCACCAAGCTAATCCCACTGAGTAATAAGTATGAGAAGTATAATGAGTACGTTAGGCCATGGAAAAAAAATGATTTGGTTCTCGGGCATTTTTTACAAGCTCAAAAAGTTTTATTTTTATTTTTTATTTCGGTTTGAAACTTAAATAACCTGGTATCTTAAGTTGGTTCTTTCAGTTCAGATTGTGGTAGTAAATTTCTGAACTATTTCAAACTGCGACTAAACCTAATGCTTGCTGGATAATGTATAAGCAAGAAAGCTCATCTCTCCCAGAAACTTCTCTTAAGTAACGTTTTGCGGGTCACTTTTTTATTTTACTGAAATAAAAGTCACCAAGCAGGGCCTGAGAACCGACTATTTTTTTTTCGTGGCCTTAAGTATATGAAAATTGCTTACTGCGCTATTTTCACTTATGTAGCGGCGGACGCTATGACGGCTGAGGTGCTTGTAGCGTCCCCGACATCCTTGGTTGACGAGTACTTCTTTGCATCAGGTTACGTGGTTATTACGACTTTTTACGATAATAAACACAGCATGGGCTACAGTCCCGGCTTGGGGGATGGAGCGTCGGTGTCCTATTCTAGGCCTAACCTTAATGCTTCCTGTAATACACTGCCACCAACGGTGGATTAAATTAATTGCTTAACGAAGTATAAAGCTAAAATGGGCTACATAATAATTTACACTTAAAAACAATTAATCTGCTAGGGAACGAACCTGAGGTTTAAAAACTCTTGGTTTTTATTTTAAAACATCAGAATGAAAAGAATAAACACTTTTACATTTAAGTTCACTAGTTTAAGTCTTTACAAGTTTGCAAAAACAAATAAATCAGGAATTTACATTAGAAATTCACTTGGATACAAGAACAACGTTGTTTGTTCTTAAACACTTAATTTAGACAAGAAAAATCATTTTTATCTTGGGTTCCTATCCAGGAATACCCAGCAAGCTAAACCGCGTCCGCTAAGTTACAACTATATTTGACAACTGTAGTTTTCAAGTCGTCCCACAGTTATTTTTCCTTGCGAGGATCAAACCGTACCTTTGTTTACATTTAAGAAATGAACAAAGAATGAAACTGGCTTTTTAGTAAGAGATGCCTACTCTAACATTATGGTGGTAAAGACCAGCAATGCCGATAAGGCTTACCAACCATAAAGACTCCAAGCTAGAGGTTAATTTAAGTTAGACTATAAATTTAGAATTGGGGGGTCCTAAAGATAAACTTCTAAAGTTATACTAGTTTACTTACAACCACTACCATTTTGCCCGGCATGGCAATCCCGGACGTGACATCTCCACACCCGACCGGCGTGACCCTTTTAGCTTGAGAGATCTGTGAGCTGTGCTGACTGAGCTGTAGAGGGAGGGCAACTGGGGCTTTTTATGCTGGAGCAGCGGATTTTCTCTACCAAAGCGCGGACGCCGAGGAGAGCTATGGGGGTCTGATTGGTTGAGGGCCGGGAGAACAATGGAAAGTGGGAGGAGAAGTCGGTATGGCAAAGGGTTTTGGTGCAGAACCGTTTGAAGGAGTAGGGACATGTAAGACGGAAAAGACAGGCCTGTTTTGAGTTTTACTCAATTGAACATTGGGAAATAGGCCTTTACTTTGTATTATTGGCTACGGATTGAATATTTACATGTTTGCAACGTGAATAGGCTCTTGTTAAAGCTTAATACTTGGCTTTGGGTAATGCAGAGAGCAATACTATTAAATTTTATAAGCTTTAACTGGAAACAGCAGTGTTAGACACCACAACTAGTTTTGGCTGGGGGGGGGGGGGGAATTGAGGATTCGAAGTTTTTAAGCACAGTTTGACTTTCGGATTGCATGGAAACAGATCTTTTATAAATATCTTTTGGTTTTTAATAGTAGAGCAAGCTAGTAGCAACATTCGGATGGGTCAGTCGAGTTTGGTAGAGAATTACAACAAAACATATATACACAAAAATTCGTGTCCGGTGATTGCCGATGTCTGTATATTTTGGACTAGTGGTAGCGTTTTGGAGACAAAAGATTGTTATTAATAATGTATAAAAAGAATAAATATATTAGCTTAGAGAATGCTATAACGCCTTTAAGTTTGAGTAGAATAAATAACTTCAAAGTTAAAGGAAAGGTGACGATCGCTGTGGACATTTTTCATAAAAGTTGCTGCAGTTCAACACAATAAAAAATATCACACTCAAAGTTGTCTGTACAATTAAGTAGGAGGTTAAGTACCTTCTATCAAACACTAAGCTAATGTCTTTGGCTTTATGCCTAAGTGAAAATAAAAAGTAAATACAAATTTTGACAAGTGTCGAAAATGGCGTCTCGTGCGCTACGGTGATTTTACGGCTTCAGTTTGGTGCGTTTTTCTAAATGCTGTAGAATGACTTCTAGATGGAATTTTCGTGCTCTGTTTGCGGGGGGGAAACAGATAAAGTTCGTGGCTATTAAGAGCTGTTTAGATGAGACGGATTGGTTCAGGCGTTTGAATTTGGGGTTTTTCCCCGGCCGAGTCGCCGAGAGAAAAAAAAATGTTCCACAGGTTTTTTGATTTTTGGAGGTCGTGTATCCTCTCCAATCGTTTTTAGGCAAGCCGACATTACACTTATTTCATTTAACATTTGAAGTCTCAGTCGGTGGGATTAGCTTGGCGAAAGAGCTTGGTTTTTCATATCGCACACACACACGAACGACTATAGAGTCACTTGACTGGGTAGGCGGTAGTGGGACAACAATTTTACTAAGAGGAGGGGGCGAACCGAAAAATTCTAGTTTCGCAGTCCCCCGCTACCAAAAAAAAAATTAAATTAAAAATAATACTCTAGCAATCTCTTTCACATACCCTACATTCCTAACTGTGTCCTACGCCATTTTTTTTTTTAGCTATGTTTTAAACTCAGCAGAAAAAAAGTTTCTGAATTACAAATCCCACAGCCACAACTAGGCTATACGCATAGTAAAGCTGTACCGAGCACATTTTTTCCTGGCGAGTTGAGCTGTTAAAAAATGTCTGGTAACACTGAGCAGAACCGAGCCGATGAGTTCTGTCAAGCAGAGTCGAGCACCTTTATTAATCAGCACTCGCTAAATGCCAAGCAGGCTTCGAGAACAACAAATCTTTCACTAAAACAGCCTGGTGTAGCTGGTTACCTAAGACTGGGCACCTTTTCCTTGAAAGTTTTTTTCTTATAATTTTAACTTATAAGGTGAGACGACAATGAAATATGCTCAATATGCCATTTATGATCACCTTATTCCAAGTTTGGCCAAACCAGTAAACCCAAATTCCTCCCCCCCCCCCACTCAAGAAAAAAGTGCCTTCATTTCAAAGCTTGTTTAAAAAAGTTGTTCGAAAGAATTTCTATGGGGGGGGGGGGGCAATTAGGGAGAAATATGGTTGGTCACAAATTAATTACCTGCTTGGCTGCTCGACCCTTATTTTCGATGCTTTAATTTCTACAGGATGTTTGTTATCAACGTGGTGTCGCATGTTTGTAGTCGTGTGCTAAGACTAGACACGAGCCACACCGCTCGACTAGGTTAAATGGACGCATTTTGCCGATCATGCCCTGTTCGCGGAGAATCGGCTCAGCTGTTCGGAATCGGTACATCCTTAGTATTAAGGCTGTCAACAATGGAGACAGGCAATTTTGCCAGGTTAGGTTTCAGGAATTTTTGATCCATTGATGTGACCTCAAGTCCTTCCTGTTGGTGTAAAAGAAACTAACATAGTTCTCTTGATTTTAATCTGATGGCTCGCTGGGGGTGCAGAGAAGAGGGGGGGGGGGCATGGGGGTGCTCCCCTCCCCTTAGCGTTTCCCCCCTCCCCCCCACCCAGTTTTCTTGATTTTAATCAGATGGTTGGAAGGAGGAGGGGGAGGGGTTGCCTGGGGTGGGGGAGATATTTTTTCGTGAAGTTTGGTAATGTAGTTTGGACAAAAAGTCCTATTCCAAACGGTGCTTTTTTTTCACAATTAACAAAAAAAAAATGGGTGCTAGGTCCGAGACGGTTTTTTTTCGGGAAGCTGCTGTGTCACAGCTGGTCGGGTGACTCTCTAAAAGTAGAAACTGTGATAAACTCTTCTTTATTTCTTTAACACATGCTTGTACATGAATACCTTCTAATAAATATGTGATGGGTAGTTGCTTGCATTGCTGCACGGATGCGCCTTCAGTGCGTTCGGAAAGTTCGGTAAGTCAGGCAAGGGCGAATAACAAACAGCTCAATGGTTGGGCACTACGAGCCTACGTCTAGACACATAAGCGTTTCACTTCTTTTTTAAGTCGACTCTCGGCTTAAATAATTAAAACTGCGGGAAGTAACTGAAACGTAAACTAACAGTAATTATTTTTAATAGCCATTCAATAAACAAAATGAGAAAAATAAGCTCGACAGCAATGAAAAATTACTATAGAGCGATTTATACTGGAAGAAGTGGTGGGGGCCAAATAGAATAAACTGCAAAAGTGGTGGGGCCCACCGGCCCCCTGGCTCTGGCGCTTATGCTATACACAAACCAAAACCATTTTTCTTCAGTCTATGTCTTGCAGCTGGCGTTTCCTGATTGGCATTGTTGCATGATAATAATTTTTAAAACAATTTAAAACAATCAATTTGGTTGTTTCGAGGCTCCTAATCCCTGAACCACTTGACCAATTAGAAGAGGCCTTATGAAAAGGGCACACAGAGCAATACCTGTAAAATGAGCTAAGTACCAGATTTATTCACCGCATGGAAGAATTTATTTTTGTGACCTAGTAGTAGGCATATATCAACATTTTTCACGTAGTTTTTTCAACAGCTGTGTCACTAACAGTGACTTGTATGTTGTCAGGTGACCAAAGTCTCCTGATCGAACCTTCTCTGCCGCATTGTTATTTATCCTCACATGCCTGAAAACAGCCAACTACCTAGCTGTAAAGACACAAGGTGTCTAGTGGTCGCTGTGCACAAATATATTTATCTGGATAGGTGTATCGTCTTAGCGGACGACACACTAGCGTGTGTCTTGATGAGTTACTGTACATTCTTCATTTCTGTAAATAGGAGAAAGGCATTAACAAGGTGGAACCAAGAAAATACCAAGGAGTAAGTAATATGAAACATTCCTAATGTAAAAAATAAATTAAAAAAGTGGTTTTGCTGTTGATATAGTACTTATGAGAAGAGGTCTAACAACTTCAGAACACATGGCTTTCTATTGTTGAAACCAGCACAGTTTGCCAATATTAATGCGAGACAGTTTGCTGTAATGCCGTACACGTTAGCGGTACTTTTTTCGTTTTTGTAAGTGGGCTACTACTTTGTATATGCAGTAATTTCCCTAAGAGACTGGAAGCTTAAAATTCTTTGTCGAAAATAAGAGAGTTGCCAAATAATTGATAATTCCACCAGGGTGCTTACTTCCATGAGAATTAAAGTTCTCCGGATGAAGAAACGACTCTTTGTACTACGAGTAGATTAAGCCAATTCCCCTAATTGTTAATCAATTATGCAAATCTTTACGTCACTTCCCTTCTATTCTCTTTATCCCTTCGCCAACGTCTACCTCACTTTCCATACGTGCACAGACCACAATACAGATACTGTCACAGCCCAAGGAAGTGTGGAAGGTATTGAAATGGCGTCATTACTCCATCCAGAGAACTTCAGTTCTCCTCCAGGTAAGTATCCTGATAGAATTATCAATTCTCCATCATTCCGTCCTGGTACCTGTATTAAAAATGACAGCTGTAGCAAGTTGGCTGTGACGTGAGAGCCTACTTGGCAGTCCCATGCTTATACATTTAACATCCACGGGTGACTAGCAGTCATTGGACCGATAGTTCCACAAATCCTAAGCGAAACTGCTGGCACGACTAAGAAGCCTCAAAACAGTGCCCCCACTCCACCCACCCTCCCTCCCTCCAGGATAGTGCCAATGGAAGCACACAAACCTATTTCGCAACACCAGGCACCTGCTTCCCATCTGCAACTGATGTGCCCACTAACACTCACAGGAACTTGTAAAGACAGCATCTCCCACCTAATTATGTAATGACCGTAATTAATTACAGCGTTCTGATTCGAACGTCAAGCAGTGACTGTTGCCTTTTGTGGAATGGGAAATTTGGAAACAAGTTACAAAGGTGTTGGACACATGCATTCCATGGTCGTGGACAGTTGCACGCCTTTGACTGGAAGAACTGTATATAAACAAACTGTTTGGTACCAAAGAAGATCATACGTGTAAAAGCAGGCGTTAAGAGCAGTCATCACGTTTGTTGGCTGCTCAGCGGATAAAGTCATTGTTTCGACAGGCACGAGTTTGTAAATAATTCTTTTGTAAATGTTAAATTGCTCAGTGTTGGACCATGATTTTATAATGGTGGTCCTTCTATCCAAGGATTCTTTTAATTCCAACGAAAGATTTCAATATTTTGGCAGCAACTGGCATTCATTCAGTTTAAAGGGGTTTTCCTGGTGTTTTGGTGGAGCATTTTAAGCTGGTTGCGGCATCAACTGCAAGACTTGTGACGCTCAACGTACATGTGCAGTCAAATTGAGAGCAAGCACAAACTGGCGAAAAGAAGATTGTGGATGCTGGGTGAGTGATGGAGAACAACCAAACATCTTGAGGTGCAGCAACCGGTGAAGGAAGCTATACGACGTCGGGTGTAGCTTGCAAATCTATTTTGCAACACCAGGAACCTTCTTCCGATCTGCCAACTTAATGTCACCACTAACACTCACAGGAACTGAAGGAAATCTAAAATGCTGTATACTCCACTCTAGACTTAAAACACTTCAGTTCAGACTGCAGCGGTCCTGCATACAGACGCACATTCATCATTCAAGTCTATGCAGTGTGAGTAAAAAGTATGAGCAACCGTATGATTTGGTTTAGATACCAAACAACCATCGATCGTTGCGCACCACGGGTGGGGCCTACCTATTAAGATCACCAATGGGTGCCCTCCACCCCGCCCCCCCCCCCCCACCTTTTAATAAATTGTCCACATCTGGTTCCTTTAGGAATAGAGCATTGGTCCCAATTTGAGATATGTGCGAGCAGTCAATTCATGGTGAATGCAGAGAACAGCATGCAAGTTGGTCAACAATACCACAGACTATGACCAAAACACATTATTGCAAATGTTGCCTTCAGTGTGTAAAATAATACCTGAGCAGTTGTATGAATTGGTTGATTGCATGTCATAAATTACAGTAGGGAATAGCAAATGTAACGAAGTTGATAATGGTTCTACTAGCACTTGTTTGTACAGGTGTTTGTAGCATGTGTAACAAACTGGTAGTCAACCTTGAATCGTCTGTCAAAAGTTCAAACAAATGTGCTGTCTGCCATAGTTTTATCTACGTCAACGAGTGAGTGGTGCCTCCCTTTCCGGGATCAGTGAGCAAGAAAGAAGTCGCTTGTACGGACACTTACAGGACTAAGTATTGAGATCAAGCAGGGTTGCCCTGCACTGCTTACAGAAATTTTCCCGTTCCTTTAGGTCAAATGCCAGTGGCTACATGTGCTAGCTGTACACATCAACATCGTTACATTTGCGATTCCTTACTGTAATTATTACATTGACCTGATATTCCTGAAATTCCTGATTTTTAAAAATTTATCCTGAAGTGTTCTATTTTTTGCATAATGTCCACGCGCAGCGCAGTCAGCCACCACTACCTGCCAACACAAACTTATATACTATCACAGATAACCACCCGTCACATGGCTATCGCTAACGTTAGGTCTACGTGTTTTGAATGGTGGATCCTGCTTTATTGCACGGTATGTGACGAAAATTACAAATTGAAATAGTACTGCATTTTAAAATTGCCCAAACAATGATTGCTACTTGTACTCAAAAACTGTATGTAAAAATGTAAAAAATGAAATACTCAGTTAGCGTGCAAAACAATCTGGGAACCACCTTTCTGCTAAGAAAAAGAAACAACTGCCTAAATAAAAATGCAATGTAAAGAAGGAACATTTTATGTTCGCTTGATAACCTGCCTAATTGATACTGAAGACTGAAGTGTAGCTAATTTTTTTTTAATTCGAATAAATGTCCTGAAAGTATCCTGAAATTTGGTCCAACATGATGTCCTACTTTTTTTTTATATCGACTTTAATCACAGTTAATGCAATAAACCGATTCACACAACCACTCGGGGTAGTATTCAGAGAATGAACCGACATTAGCATTAATGTGTTTTGGTCGTAGGTCGTGCTATTGTTAACCGATTTAATGCTGTTTTCTGCATTCACCATGAACTGACTGATGATCTCCTAGGCCATACAGAGACCGTCACAATGGTGATCTGAAGTTTCTGCAAGCCATGAATATTTTATGGCCATTGTCAGTGGTACTTCGTACCCTTTTGGTTCCAATTTTCTTTTTTGGGAAATAAATATCTTATCTATGTATCTATCATAGACAGGGTTCGCCTTAGTGAAAAAAAATTGATTAGCAATACTGCGACGCAAAATCTGAAATGTGTAGCAATAAAAAAATGTTGATTAGCGATCAATCTTTTTTTTATTAAGTAGCCTATGCAAAATTTCACATTTGGGCTTCCAGTGTGGGTTACACAGTGACATGTTAGTATTTCATACCATCAAAGACTTCAAAGTTAACAGTCACTGAGAGTCAATCAGAATCTGAATGATCAGACACACATCTTGCGGTGTGTACGTTTTGAACATTTTCGACGGGGATTTTTGAAAAATCTGGCCGCTGCTGCTGAAGAGTCGTATTCATGGAGTGGTATATCTGCTGCTCTAATTCGGACCAATGTTCGGTAATGTCCTCTTGCAGCCGGTTTCTCCAGTCACTTTTAACACGACGAGCACCACATCAACAGCAATAATAATATTACTATTATTTATATTATTAGTATTGTTGCTGGCGTGGTGCCGTCATGTTTGTTTGCTTATTTTTTTTCGGGCCAGTGTCGATAGTATTTTGCGCCAAGCCCCTGTTGGTAACGTAACGCTACAATTTTGAATTGCAGCGTAGCGAAACAAAGTAAATACTGCTTAGCAAAACCGTAAAAATGGGTCGCAAATTGCGATGCGATACTGCTTAAGTCGAACCCTGATCATAGACTTAGGTTGGGTGGGTTAAAACTTCAGAAATTGAATCTTCATCTGTTTAAATTAAGATATCTTTTTTCCTGTTGAATAAATCTCGACAGAGCCACGTATAGAATGGTTTGAGGAATATAGCCATGTCTGGTATGTAGCAACCACTAATTTACCTCCCCCACCAACATTTTCGCAAACTGTTTTCAAAAGCAGACCTGGAGCAGCACCAACATTATGCTTGGCTCACGGTGTACTTTTTGTGCCTTAATCTTGTATTCTAAGATCCATCTCTTGTCCCTCCAAACACAGATGTGCGCTTGTTCAACTAGGTCGTTCAACATACTTTTCATTCAAACAAGCCGGAAAGAACCATTGTTGGTGTAATGATATCAGTTTGGTGTACATATGCACTATGGTTAGCAACGTAGAAGTGAAAAATGGTAGCTTCGAACTGAGCTCATGAAGGCTTTAAACATTTTGGCCAGTTGCGAAGGTATAAACAAATCTTGTAAACTGTACTAACCAAAAATTTCTGAAAGTGATTCATTAATTAATGTGATCGGATTAAGATGGTGATGATCTGTGGTTCATGGCATCTGTTTTGCTTTTGCAGGTGCAAAGGTAAAAAGCCTAGTCAGAAGAATGATGCTGGCAAGCCTACTGGTAAGCAAAATTTATTTTGTTTTAAGATCTGTTTGGAGTTATTTTTCGTGGTAAGTTGGTTTATATATTGAAGCAATGAGGAAGTTATTAAAATTAAGTTCATTCACTTTATATCAGATTATAAAGCGAGTCATTTTTATCCGGTACTTGCAACTGATAGGCTGTGAAAAAAAATTTTCTTTCAGGCGGGTTAAGCCAGAATAGTCTAAACTTTTATTTTTTGCATCTGAGCATGGATTTGTTTTCATTCTGTGCATCGTGACAAATAACTAATTCGTACACAGTAGGCATAGTATTTAAGTCTGGAATTAGTTCAGGCTTTCATTCATTGTATCAGTCCATTGAGGCTCTTGTTTTGATCTTAACCTTTGAGTAGTGGTTGTTTTACCCGACTGTGGGGTGTGAGGTGTAAAAGAAAGTTACTGATGTTCGACGAGTATTACCGTAAATCGTGTATTAAAAGCCCAGTTGAAGCTAAAGCCCACCCCCTAAAATGCTGTAAAGTCAAAATCATTAAATAGTTGAGTTAAAGCCCACCCCTCAAATTGCCATTTTTACGAAAAATTACCTAAAAGTTATATTATGTGAATAAAGATAGTACTGCTTGCTATGTTTACTGGCCCCTTCTCCCTTCCTGTAGTAATTATAATAGTGGACTCTTCCTTTAGCTCCTAGCACCTGCACAAGACCTGAGCATCTCGCACCTAAGCTTCCTCCCTTCTTCACAGCAATTAAAAGGATGTAAAAATTGGTGTTTCAGAGATCGTTGAAAAGAATTTTCTGTATAGATGTCCAGAAAGGTTAGAAAATTGATAATGCTTAATTTAAAGCCCATCCCCCCTATTTTTGTCAAATTAACTGCATAAGCCCATGGACGGTTAATCCACGATTTACGGTATGTTGGCCCAATACATATTTTTCCTGTAAGTTGAATTCACTCAAGTTTTATAAACTTAACGTTATTCGTATTTAACATTTTTTTTCACAGTGGAAGCTTGGAATATTGGAATAACAAGTACAAAACCATTCCCACCGTAATAAATATGGCAGTTGCCGATAAAACATGCGTGCACGATTTGAAGGGTGAAATATAAGTGGTGAAATAAAAACGAAAACCTTAAACAAAAACAAGATTCTACAACCAACAATCGGTCAACAGTCTACGTCAATTAACTTATACATGTATGTTATATAAAACCAGCCATTGTGGCGACCCGTGCCGTTTTGAAAATTGTGAATTTGGAGCGGGTTTGGATTTAGTGGATACGCCACTGCTGGGTGCAGTTAGGCGAGTCATCCTTGTCAGGATGTGGATAAGCATGTTGTCCCGAAATTGGTAGAGTTGCTGGCAGAGAGTGTCAACGAGAATAAGGAGTGGTTCCTGCAGATTTATTTCCCCAATTTTTTCCGTTGGCAAGCCTGGCTGATCCATTAGAATCATTTTGAATTTGAAAGTGTTGGAACAGTTTTGTGTTGGTGCCGAGGTGTACGTCGGACTCGCTACCAAAAGTAGTGGAGCATTTGCGACCGGGTTGGTGGGTGGCTATAAAGATAGATCTCTCCCAGGCATATTGCGCGGTAGGGATTAAAATGGAGGCACGATTGTTGATGTTTTCCGGGCTTGGGTGTGTTTACCAGTTTTACTTGTTGCCTTTTGGTTTGGGTTCGGCCCCAGGCACTTTTATGAGGATTGAGGCTTATGTCGACGGTGCGATGTTATTTTGCGTAGAAAAGGTGTATTGGTATTTATATATATGTGGATGATTTTGAGGTTTTGGGCCCGTCGGCAAATGTGGTTTGCAAGGATGTGCACATAACTCTGGAGGTTTTGCGAAGACTACGGTTCTTTATAAACTACGGGAAAAGTGTGTTTACGCTACCGCAGGATATGCCGTTTTTCTGCATGGACTTGGATTTGGTGCAGGCTCGGTTTCTGCTGCCGCAGGAGAAGAAAGCTCAATTATTAAAAATGGTGCGAGACCTTCTGCTGCGCGTACCGATCACTATGGTTCAGGATGTACAGAGCTTATTGGGCATAATTGAAAGTTTATTGTGTGCTAGAACGCACACCAGGTGGTGGTAGAAAGATTTATTGACGTGGTCGCAGGCAGGCGTGATCGGTGGGGTATTGTCGCAAGGTGCGAGGGAAGACTTGGATTGGTGGTGGTCGGTGTTGGGACATCCAATGGTAGGTCGTTCCTGAGTGTTCAGGGGAGCCACAAGGGTGGTGGAATCTCGATGCCTCCGCGGTGGGATGGGGTGTGTCGATGGAAGGTGAGAAGTCACAGGGTAGGTGGCACGCCGAGGAAGCAAGTTTGTATAGCAATGCGAGGGAACTGTTAGCGGTGCTGAAGGCATTTGAGGCGTTTGCAGACTTGCTTGAGGGAGAGAGGTTGAGGGTCCTCTCGGATAGCAGGGTGACGGTGTGCTACATAAACCGACAGGGCAAGACAAGGTCTCAGACCTTGACGGCTCTGGTCCGCCGACTGGAGAGTTTGAGACTAAGGCTTGGGTGTGAGGTAAAGGCAGTATTTTTGCTAGGATGCTGTAATGTGAAGGCGAATGGGCTGTCGAGGGCAGCAAGGTTTGATTTTAGGGTATGTCCCGCTGTGTTTCAAAAGATTTGTGTTGGTGGTTCAGGACGCCAGAGATTGATATATGTCCGTCTCGGTCCACGGCCCATTTGGAGAGGTTCAGTTCATGGGGCAGAGTTTATGGATGCTTTTAGTGTCTGCTGGGGGTTGTTCTTCCCATACATTTTTCCGCCGTGTCCGGTGCTCGGCCGCTGTGTAGACAAATTATTAACAGATAGGGTGAGACGACTGGTGGTGGTGGTGACACTGGCTTGGTGCACCGCGGCATGGTTTGTGTGACGTGACTGCCTTGGTTGGTGAGGGGCCATATCAGTTACGGGGGATGGGTGCTCGGCTTTGGAACCGATACGAGGACATGGGAGGTGGAGGACTACTAAGAGCCCTGGTTGGTTTGGGGTATTGGGACAAGATAGGCAAAAAGATGGATGGATGCCGGGGGTCCATCCAGTGCGATTTCTGTGGTGCACTGTTTAGTAATCCATCCCAATTTGCAACACAGTGAGGAGGATTCTGCGAAGTAGAAATATGGATTCTACCAGAAATTAACGAGTAGAATGTGAAGAAATTGTGTTACAAAACAGACCGGCCCGCCTCCCTGCACGAAATTAGATTTTTCGCCACATGAACAGAGTGGTGGGAAGTGGGCAGGGAGGGAGAAGAGAGAGTGGAGTGGCCGGAAATGGTGTGAATTTTCCATTATTGACTGCGTTTGAGCCTTGTGACTGGGTGAAACGTGCCGATTGGGGGGAGGGGAAGAATCCCAATTTGTAACACAGTTCACTGGTAGAATCTCCATTTTTACACAAACTATGTTCAGTAAATACTCGAACTCGGCTCGATACTTGACTCTTCTGTTGCAGACTCGACTCAAATTAAAATTATTCCACTCGCACAACCCTAAAAACCAGTCAGTTAGCTGATGAAATAATTGTAGTCTTGGCTGTATAATAACAATTGGAGCAATGCAGCGCCTAATGTGCGAGTGGTCACCAAACCTCTCGGACACATTTTGTGCAACAAGAGAATAACTCATTTTTAGTCGTAAAACAGTTAAGGCATTCATTGTATCCCATTGTGAGACCGTTTGGTTGCTTTTTTTGTTTGCCTGTTTAAAGTAGCATACTAACAGTTTTCATGTTCCTTAAAAATATTTCGTGTAGTATAGCTTAAATTAGTTTATTTATGCTCATGTGTCCAACAATCAAATAAATAGTCTCCATTCACTTTTCATTCATGGCACTATCTTAGTCAGTCGTCTTCTCTTTGTTCAGAAAGTTAGGGTTGAAATAGTGCTATTTGTTGAAAAAACGAACCAATCCTACTTTGAATGTTCGAAAAATTTCAGAAGACAACTTGCGCTCAAATTCAAAAAGAAACAAATCCTACCGAATTTGCGAATTTTCGACATGTTGCTTGACTAAAGATGGTAAAAATAATCCGCCATCTTCTTCAGGCCAACACAAGAAGCTTATTTACATTATTTAAAATGTCCAACGTGCATCGATCAGAGGGCTACGAGTCGCGTCGTAGTCGTCTGCTATTTCCTCAACGATTGATGCACGTCGGACATTGTAAATAATGTAAATAAGCTTCTTGTGGTGCCCTGAAGAAGATAGGTGGACTATTTTTACCATCTTTAGTCAAGCAGCCTGTCAAAAATTTGCAAATTCGGTAGGATTTGTTTCTTTTTGAATTTGAGCGAGAGTTGTCTTCTGAAATGCTATTTATTACAGGTCGAATCTGAAAATGTCAGATTCGGAGGTTGAGTGCTCTCATCGGAAAGCTCCTGGTGATCGACATTTAGCGTATCGAAAATGCAGGCCATGTGGTTTCTGTCTATACCCATGTGAAATTTGCGTCGAGTGTTCGGAGGAAAGAATGCTTCACATCGAAAGAACATGGAAAAAATCTGACCAAATATACTGTAGGCCTGATTAGTCAAGTGTAGGCTGCATCACATAAATACAGTCTAATCATTCACATATAAGACTAATTACGTGTGGTGCCATCCAGTAGAGTGCAGGCATACTACTATTCTCGCAAATAGGAGAAAAATAGTTCCGATATTAGGTAACGCTTAACATCACACACAAATGTAGGTCTCATCACACAAATGCAGGTCTCATCACATAAATGAAGCCTAATCATTCGCGTATACGCCTAAGCATGTGTGGTGTCTTCCTGTACAGTGCAAGAATACTACTATTTTCCCTAGTAGGGGAAAAATACTTAGAATAGTCCAGGTATGAACTCGATTCCCTGCCCAACTGTTGCCGTTAGTTTGGTTGCAAGTATCGGTAGCCTACAGTCGTAGTTATTTTACACAGATTATTGTGCTGTGTAGTTTTTCTGTAATACATTGTTCTGATAGTTACAATTTTGCTGCTGAAACTGAATGCACAGTAAATTATGGTGTTAGAAAAATATCTTGAATGTTTTAAGATAATGTTAGCTAATGAGAAACTTTTATTCCCTAGTAGTGAGAAGTTTCCTAACCCCACCAACATCAGAGCTGCTAAAACTATCTACGATTGTAGTACCGCAGGTGAGTTTGAGTTAACAGTAGAATGGGCACTACTAAGCTCTTTGAAAACCGGTAACAGTGGTGAGAACTTGACATTTCAGTTTAAAAAAAAATAACACTAGCACCACCAAACTGTAGAATAACAACACTACGCTTGAATTTTCGTAGAAACCATCTGTTTTTCTTCGAAGTAACACTAAACACACAGAAAAGTGTTTGTGCACACTAACACAAAATAATCCAGAGTCAAGCATGTGCATCTAGACCACTAATCTGTATGAATCATGTGAGTCGTGTGGAGGGCTGCTGTTGGCGAGGTTGCAGCTCCCTTTGGGTGTCTTGCTTTGTCTTGATAATGTTTTCGACATTTTAGTAACTGGGGCACGTCAAATTCAAGAGGGGGCACTCGGCTATGAGAGAAACGTTTAATAGCCAGTGATTTAAGTACTCTTAAATGAGCTTCTTGTCTAGTGGTAGAATGAAGTAGGACAGAGGTTTGGTCCCATGCTGTGTTGTGATTAGTTTTATGGTGGTGATGAGCAGTTCTGTTTTGTTGTTTTATCTTCCTAAACTACACAACCTCACTCTTCAGCCTTTATGAGCTTTCAGCTCTTTACCTGCCAAAGACAAACTTTCCCTGCTTGTCCCCAGTGCCAGCGTCTGCAACCCCCAGCGGCAGTTGGCAGAGTTCGTCACTCTTGGGCAGCGCAGAGAACGATCGTTCTTTGTGTGTGCTCATATTGAGTTTTTTTTTCTGTCTGTGGAAATTACCTCTGACATGCAAGTGGATTGCAACTTTATTGGCGTTTAGGTTGCCCACCGTTTATGAACCAAACGGCGGGTTGGAATAAAGACATATTTCTCCTGGCCAACGCGTTGGGAGATTAGCGTCTTCATCTCCGTCCATTTTGGCCACACCTCACCAGGACTCGACGCTGGGTGTTCAACAAGATGCAGGCGACCATGCAATCGATATTTGTGGGGATTATTCAGCAAATTTCCGTTGCGAAGACACTTTTGACAGCCGATTTGAACCAGCGACTCGATGCCCAACTGGGCCAGCTCGAGAGGCTTCTTGTAACGGACCCGGTTCCTTCCAGTCCATCGGCCTTGGCAGTTGGCAGTGCAGACGACTCAGTCGGCGTTCCTCCTATTTGGAGCGGCCGACGGCCCATCGACGCCATGCCTTCCGGACAACGATCCAGTCGACTTGGACATGGGATTTTCTTGGATTTTCTGGCTTTAGTTGCACACTGTTAGTAGCTCTTCCAGTTCGTAGGGTGTTTTTTTCTAGCTGGAATTCTCTATGTGATGTGAACGAGCTACTGGTATAGCAGTCGCAGCTCATGGATCTTCAATAATCAACCAGGACTGTGTCGGCAGTCGGCAGTCGTCCATTGAACTGCATTTCCAGTGGAAAGTCTGCCTCGCCATGGCAGTCAGCATTCGTCCATTAACCAGCATTTCCAGTGGAAAGTCATCCTCGCTTTGGCAGTCAGCTGTCGTCCCTTGACCAGTGTTTCCAGTGGAAAGTCGGCATCGCCACGGCAATCGGCGGTCGTCCACTGCTCAGCCGTTCCTGTGGAAAGTCAACGTCGTCAGTCGTCGGTCACCCCTATACTAGCAGTTCCAGTGGACCATTGCTCTGCTGTTCTGGTGGATAGTCTGCCGTGCCAGGGCAGTCGTCAGTCGGCCATTGGCCTGCTATACCGGGTGGAGGGTCCGCCACGCCAGGGCAGTCCTCAGTCGCAAGTGTGACAGCGGTCGCTCGGCCAGGACCTGTAGCTTGGCTCCCCTCGTTAGGATTCGAAGCGGAGTGCCGGGGCAGTTGGCCTTAGGCGATCAGCAGTCACCTTTTGACTGGCGGTTCCAGGTGGTTAGTAAGCCGGGTGGGTCAGTCGGCAGTCGCTTGTGAGGCAGCGGTTGCTTGGCTAATTTCAGTAGCTCGACTCCTTTGTGTTGCCGGCAACCTTGATTTCTTTGGGAACGGCTTTGCTACCCACCATCCAGCGCCTTCTAAGGACACCTCTTACGCAACCTTCAAAGAAGCGGGTTGGTTACCTTTCGGGGACGGTTGCGATGGACTACGCGTGTTGTCTTCATTCGGATTCCCCCAAGCAGTTTGAGGCAGAAGAGCGGGTCCTCAGGATCGGGACGCGAGTGGTGTCGCACGCAGAGCTCTTTAAGTCGGCGGCTCTCGCAGCGCTCCAGTCGTGTACCAGGACCCCAGCTGTCAACCAGGGCCAGTGTTTCTTGACCGTTGGCGACGACCGTCTCCAGCAGGCGGTCGAATTTCAGAAGGAGGCCATTGACTGGGTCGTCCGATTTGGGACCAACGCTGTTCTCCACCGCAGGGGCGCCTATCTTCGGGGAGAATCCGCCATGCCCAAAGATACCTTGGGCAGGCTACACTTTTTGCTGTTCCATAACATGATGTTCCTTCACTCCTACATGCATTGTACAGTCACATCAGCTCAAAACAAAAAGTCTGTAACAACACCACATAGTGGCGACTTCCCAATGCATAACAAATGAAAGTGAAACCGAAACAGTTCTGTTAAATCTAAAACATATAAGCACACATTATGTAAGAAACAAGAAGGGGAAACTCTTTTGCCCCAGCAAACGCCCGCTTTCTTTCATAATGGTTTAGACCCTCTCATTTACATAAAATAATATAGCAGAATATTATACTTTTTTAGGTTGCCTGCATACTCTTTTAGCTTTCAGCTAGGTACATGACAAAGAAATGTGGTCAGTTAAATAAAATAAAAAATAAAATAAAATGCCTGGTTGCCTGGTGCTTCAATTTTCAACCTTGCCCGTAAACCAAACAATTTTTTTTCTGTGGCCTAACTTGTAACACTATTCTTTGTAATGAAAGACTACACTATATAAATGCCTGAGTTTAGGTTCTGTCAACCATTTTGTGAACATGTCTGCAATGTTTAGTGCAATCCTAACACACCAGGCAGTCAATGTGCTTTGAGCGCTCATTTTCAATCTTATTTCGCACGAAATGAGCGGCAGACTGTGAATCATTATAGATTATGGGACATTGTTCAAATGCAAATGACTTAAATATGTCACATGTGAATTCGTGGAACAGCCAATGAATCTCCTTGGCAGCTTTAACCACTGCCATGTATTCACACTCCATGCTGGATAGCCCTACTGAGGCTTGTTTCTTTGAACTCCAGTTTATTGGAACACCGCTCATGTAGGTTACAAAACCACCAAAACCCCTTCGGGTACCCCGATCGTACCTCAACTAGCATCAGTATAAATATACAAGTTGGAATTTTTAATGCCTGACAGATTTATGGTGAAGTGCCTAGTTGCCTAGTTGCATACAAATATTGTACTGCTCCTAACAGCTGTTGAACATGTTGATTTGCGTAGAAATCACTATACTGAGACAGATAAACAGTAGAAAATGAGATATCTGGCCTTGTCATACTTGTCACAAACGGCAATGATCCGATTGAAGAATTATATAGAAATTCTATATCACTCACCTTCCATGCTTTCACCACTGTGCCCACTGGTACTGGTACCTTTACATTAAGTTCCGTTGTACAGTCAAATTTATTTGCCAAGTCCTCAATAAATTTAGTTTGATGCATTCACACCAAGTCCGTCATGCCGAGCATACTGCACGCCTAGCAAAGATGTAACTTGTCCCAGTATAACAATTAAAAATATTCCTGGAAGACTGTTATGTGGTCTTCTATCTCCTTTGATTTACAAAATAATACTAATCATCTACATAAAATACCAATATGGCTTGATTGTGATATTTGTAAACACTGTTGAAGAGTGATACTTACGTGAATCCCAGTTTGCTCACCATTTCATTTAGTTTCATATGCGACTCCCTACCACTTTGATGAAGGCCATACAGTGCCTTCTTTAATCTCCAAACCTTATTTATGTTTGTTGGTGTCAAGAACACCTTTGGTATGGAAATGTAGGTTGGGATGGATAAATTTCCGTACAAATACGCAGATTTTGACTTCCATATGTAAGTGCCTCCAACCCATTATGAAAACTAAAAAAATAAACAGTAGCCTAATAATGACAAATGAGCAAACAGTTTGGATGCAAAATTGGAATATGTCTTGATAGTCCACTCCTGCGGTTTGCTTAAAACCTTGTGCAACTAGACGAGACCTATACCTCCTAACTTGTCCATGTTGATCCTTTTTAACTTTGTACACCATTTGGTACTTAGGTTTTTCTTGCCTTTTGGAGGGGGTACTTCCTCGTACACATCACGACGCCCGAAAGATTCAGTTTCTTCTTCCATGGATTCTCGCCATTTGTCTGCTTCTGTAGTGTTTATGGCTTCTTCATAGGTTGCTGGTTCACTTAACAACACACAAAGCCTCATGGAGTTGTTCCTAGTCAGTGGCACTTTGATTCAAGGAGGATAGTACGCTTTGTCAATCATCTGTGGCCTTGTGGGTGTAAAACTAAAATTAGGCCTATTAGTACTATTGTTCTCCACACAATATCTGTCGATGTCTTTCCTGCTCCATATCCTCTGTCCACCTTGGGAATGATAGTAAACCTCTATGCGTGTCCCGTTCTTCCTGAGTATTTCCAGTCGCTGCCATGTGCTAAAGTCTTCTTCACGACATGCCTTATTTTCTCTTGGCTCGAGTAAGTCCACATCACATCAGGTCCACTTGTCGTAGGCACGTGCGAGGATCCCGGTAAAGACCCAATTCTGGGCTGCATTTGTGGAGAGATTGAGGAGGAGTTGGAAGTGGCTTAGGTTCATCGTCGTCTTCCAAATTTAGCCAAACAAACCCTTATCGTGTGTGAATTCTTCTGGTTTGTTCCTGATGCAAGACTCGTCCACCTTGCAATGCTGTCTCGTAAACATCATTTGTGATTGGGTCCTGGATGCTATATCCAATTGTGTGCATGGCGTAGTCCACTAAAACACCTATCCCGGCCTCTCTGTCGAGATTGTCAGAACCTGGTTATGGAATATGAACCTTTGATCCAATAAGTTTCACATATCGCAAGGAAATGTCCCTGTTGAATATTTTCACATACGGTATTTCTCCTTTTAGCCGAGAGTGGGGAAACCTATTCTTCAAATGCACGATACTTAACGCTATCTCTACCCATAGCCTCCTGGGCAGTTTTGTGTCTATGCATAGGGATCTTATGACTTCTACTAAGATACGGTTAAATCGTTCACTGACCCCATTGATTTCTGCTGAATAAATGTTCGTTCTTTCATATCTTGTACCATACAGAACTTAAGTATGTTTGGAATGCTTGGCTCGCGTATTCCAAGCCATTTCGTGTCCGAGGGCAGCCAATTTTGCAGCCAAACTTAGCCTCTAGCCTCTACTTTAGCTTGATACTTTTTAAAAGGTGGCATACACCACTCTTCTGCTTCAGGACGTATACCCTTGTGTACCTTGTATAATCATCGATGAATGTTAGTATGTACCTTGCTCTGCATAAGGAGGTTACCCTACTAGGCCCCCAGAGATCATAATGACCCAATTGTAACATGTATTGACTCCTTCTATTATCAAACCCACTGAAAGGTTGTCGGGTAGACTTAGCTACGGCTGACATCTCACATTTTTGAGTAGGCGCTTTTAGTTTCTCCTTTAGACCGTGCACTTGTTCCGATTTTGGTAACTTCATCAAACCCTTATGGTGCTGGTGCGATAGTCTTCTATGCCAGGTATCCATGGAGATTATTGATGCACTCTCACTTGTGTGCTCCTTCGTTAACTCGAGTTTTACAGCTAATTTTAGATAACCTGAAATGCACGATTACCCAATTGACACTGTTTTTTACTGTTTTGTTGGTTATTTACCAATTCCCCTCGCAGTAAACATGTCTGCGGATTAACCTTGTAGATTTACACCTCTGATTTGTGTGCAAGAACATGATAACTTGTCACATCAATTTTCAATACATTACATCAGATTTTTCGAAAACCCTGGAACAAAAAGCACATTTTTAAGAACAATTTTTCCCTCTGTTTTTTCCCACATTTGTACCCATTTTTACATCACCCATGCCCACCACATGTGACATCCCCTTTCCCAAAACCAATTTCACATTTTGAACCGTGCGGAAGTTTGTAAACCATTGTCAGTTACTGCACACATGATGGATCCAGTCGTTAGGATCCAGTCGTTAGGAGGTTGATCACTTTTTGTTTGGTTTGTGTGGGCACTTTTCACGGTAAACACATTTTCATGGGTCGCCGAATGAACTTATGGGTTGAAGCACTGTGTAGGCCTACGAAGCACTTTTCCACATTTTAAATTCACCTTTAACACATACAAGTTACCTTGCACTACACTTACATTAGCTTGTTGCTATGGCTGCTGTACACTTGTACTTTTACTGCCACCGCATCTGCTACTGCGTCGTTTTGAGATGTACTCTTCTTGTGCAGTGCTGTTAGCTGTGGTGCCCCACTAGCTGCTGCCGACGATAGGAGTGGACACAATCTTTGGAAACTGTCGCTTTCGCCACAGGAAAATCATGTTAAGCCTCCTCGGTTTGCCTTCATGCCTCTTCCCATCTGTTGTGATCGTTCCTTGTGTGGGGGTTTCCTGCCCATTTGTTCACCCCCCCCCCCCGTGATATGTGAACATGGCATTTGTAAACACTTTACTCTGCTTCCCCAGTATGTCATGGGACACTGTCAGCTTCAGTCTTGTGTATTCGTTAGGAGCTGGTCTCGCACTGCGTTCGAAGTAAACTTTGCATCTTCAAGTTGATATAGTTGCCGTACGGTGTTTTCGTATTCTGGCAGTACTAAATGTAGGTACTGGAACGCTAGCTCTTTGTCTGGAATGGTGGCTCCAAAATCTTTTTGGTCCTTTGTACGCTTGACCACTCTGGCAAGAATTTATCGCCATTTCGTCGTTCTTTTCCAGCCTTAACACCAGATACGTCAACCGCAGCTTAGCTCATCTTGCTCTTGAATTCGGCTGAAACACTGCCTTAAGGGTGTCCCAAGGCTCTTTGGGTGACGTTGTGTTTGTCACTATTTTGTCCCAACAGTATCAATTTGATAAAAATGGTCAACATCAAGCTTCTTAGCGAGGATGAAGCCGAGAGACTTACCACGAGGGGTGACGTGCAACTACCGACAATTTTTGCGCAGATCAAATTACACAAGTAGGGATTAGCTGGAGATTACCAGCTTCGGGATCACTATTTTTGGCAAATGTCAGGATCCCCTATGGGGTATTCGTGCTCACCAGTGTTGGCAGAAATTTTGATGCATTTTGTGGATGAATACAAAGTGGATTGCTTCCCTGCGCTTCCACTTTGGAACAGGTTCGTCGACGATATCTTTATCGTACCCCACAAAGATGACCATCCTGCAATTTTGGACGAGCTGAACGGGTGGCATCCGGCCGTGCAGTTCACCATGGAAGCAGAAGTAAATTTGTCCCTCCCTTTTCTTGACTTGTTGCTGCACAGAGAAAGCACTAAGATAAGCTTTGAACCTTTCCATAAGCCAACCCACACTGGGCGAGCAATCCCCTACATTTCGTGCACCCTAGATTCCAGCGTAGGGAGATCATCGCCAACGAGCTACGCAGGATTTTAGAGAACTCTCTCGCCAACAAAGCTGCACTCAGACATCTGGAGAGAGCCATAACAAGTACCTGCTTCTCGGATACTCGACTGCATTGAGCAATAGAGAAACAAAGTAGGCTAAGCAGAAGGCTCGTGTCCTCGGGAAGGATGGAGATCGGGAGAAGGGCTCTCAAGGAGTTACGGAGAAATGCTCACAAGTAGGTCGAGCTAACAGACCAGTAGATACTGTAATGTACTTACCAGGAGGGAGTGAGGGGTCCACTGCAGAGTGCTGAGTCAGTGAGGAGTCCGTTGCTTTCACCGCTTCCCGCCGAACATCAAGTAGCTGCTCCGGGGCAAAGACAAGAAAGCAGAAGCTGCGGCAGATGATACTGAAAGAGGTGACATGGGATTACCAGTTTCCCAAACGCCCCCCCCCCCTGCTTAAATCACTCCTCAACAAGAACATCGTGTTGATAAAGCCACAGGTGCTGGCACGTCCCACGGATACATGGCTCGCAGTAAAAAACCTCGCTACCCTCCTCCTGCCAGGTCCCTGATCCCCTCCTCCTCCAACCCAGTCCCCTTCCCACTCCTGTTCCGATCCCCCCCAGCATGCTTGCTGACAAGGAAAGGTGTGGTTTACTGTGTTCCCTGCCGTGATTGTGATGCTAAATACATTGGTAAGCCCCGTAGACAGCTGCAGGTGAGGGCCAAAGAACATATGGGAGGCACCCTGAATGGAGATAGCAAGATAAAAATGGCATAGCAGTCCACCATAAAGACACCCACCACACCATAGCTTGGGACAAGACTTCCATCCTTCTTAACTCATAACTCTTTGCAGGCCTCCCATCTTCGTGCACTAAGGTCAATAGCCATTCGCTATTTTCAGCAACAGAGTGTCCCCTCATGAATGTAACTGGACCAACTTACAGCAAGATTAACCTGCTGGTTAGGCCCCAGCTGGCGGCAGAGCTCAGTAGACAGTGGGCAAGCCAGTTGCAACGAAAGTTATGAATATAGATTAGTGGTCATTGCGAACTGGCTCACATGCACAAATTTTGAAATGCAAATGGTTAGTTTTTCGTTACCGTGATGTGAACTAGTGAATGTAGTGATGTTTTTTCTAAAGAAGGTGATTGCCTATCATCGACAATTTAAGAAGAACTTGCTGTTGTGGGTTCCAAGTGAGTGGTACAGTTTAATTTTTCCCTTAATGTCTTCAATTTACCACTGTAAGTGCCGGTTGCCGGTATTTTCGTAGAACCACTGGTGTAGTGGTTTTCAAGACAAGCAGAAATAAATATTGTAGTGAATATATATCGCCCCTAATGATACAGCTCTTTGTATTTCAGGTATCTGAATCAAGCAGACTGTACTTGTGCGATTCTTGCAATTTGATTTTTACAACAAAATGTGACTTAGAAAAGCATCAGTCTCTTTGCCATAAGCGAGAATCGGTAAGATATTATGCTGGAAAAAATGTAAGGAAGTGTTACATTTCTACATTTTTTTTTACATGGTAAAAATGTTTAAAAACACAGTATAAACTCGAACACTTCGTTTAACCGAACACCCATTCTTGAGAAAATGTCACATATTTGACAATTCACAGAGGAGAATAAGTGTTGCCAGAGACATTGATTTTCCATAATTCCACAATTTCAAAATATTGCAGAATGAAGCTTGATCTTCTAGCTTTAGATAATATACCAGGTCTTGGACATCAGTTTGGGTTTTAACGGGGTTTATTATCCAGTTCTTCAAGCACGCTACATCCACGTCCATCTTGGACTGATTACCATTCTACAGTGATGTGACTTAATGGTGACATGATCTCTTTGGCACAATAATAGCATTGGTATGGTGTCGCCATCTCTTGGATGCACACACAATCACTACAACAGACTTAACCATAATTGTTTTAGTTTTAAATTTCTTTGTGTTATCACAACTAGGGGTGTGCGGTTTTAATATTTTGGATTCGATTCGATTTCGAAATTCAATTTTTTCTTTTTCGATTTTAAAATATTATTTTTTTTTCAATTTTTATCAATAAGGGCTAGCCTTTGAAAAAGATTAATTTTAAGTAATTACATTCCTGTAAACTAATGTTACTCCAATACATTGAACTTTGAATTATGTCTTCATTTAATGCGCAAAACTACATTTTGGTTTTAACACAAAGTTAGAAAGCAAGCTTCCACCTTCCCCCACTTCTCCTTTTGAGTAGCACCATCCTTAGATTTTATTTAGTCAAATTTAACTTTATATATTGTGCAAGTTTGGCAAATTATTGCCCCTTAGTTGATTGCTAAACTTACACTGGCATGTTGTAAGGCAATGACTACACTATTTTAGCAATGATTAACATGGTACCATGCACAGTTGCTATATAAAACGATGTCATTACACATTTTTGACTATTACTCGGTGAGAATCTCGTTAATCGGTGGGAATCTAGTTAATCGAATTTTTCGATTTTGATTCTGACGGATTCGATTAGATTTCGTCATCATAATAAAATCGAAATCGAATCGAAAGTTTCGATTTTCGCACAGTCCTAATCACAACCATACCATACATGTGACTATTTAAAAAATTTACGCAAGTTGTGGAAAGTCAAACTTTTTATGGATATGCCAAAACTCGCGAATATTAATGCATTTTGTAAGGCTGCGCCGTTACCGATACTGGATCGGGTCGGCTGCCGATATTTGCACTAAAATATCGATAAATCTGGAGCCGTTCAAGATTACGACATGCGGTTCGCAGCATTTCGCTCAGGTAAACACTCAGTATATTCCTAGGTATGTTTGAACTGTTGGTTACTACTTAAAAAAATTTTATATTGAAATTATTGGTTGATGAAAAATTGGGGACACAATTTTGGATATCAGTATCGGTACCGGTATCGGCAAATTTTTAAAAACCAGTTCGATATCGGTATCGGATCGGTAAAGTTGGTATCGATACAGCCTTAGTATTTTGTGTTATTTTTTACTTTTCCAAACATTAGGTAATCATGATAATTGGTGTGTGCATAAATTTAAAGAACAACTAAACCCTTCATATTAAATTTCAGAATCGTACGGTAATGTTCTTAAAACCTATGCGAAGTTCAGGATTCGTGTACGCCTTACAGTATCTGTGTAATATTTTATAAAGTTGCGTTTCTAGCAGACACCTTTTTATCGCTGCTAATTTTCGGAGCGAAGTCTCATTTACGTGACGTCACAGTTCATCAGACGCCAGGCGCATGCGCTTAACAAAGGAAGCTCACTCTGGTTGCTATGTGGGTGGTTAGATGTGCTGGTTCTACACTGTATATGTTTATGTTTGGAAGTAATAAAGCCGTACGATGCTGCAATTTTGAAAGTCGTAATAAAATTTAAGATTTGGGTTTTCGGTGTAGCTAACCATTAATGCTCAATAGGGTTTCGTTTTCCTTTAAAAGTTAAGTGTGTGAATTCCAAATTGTTGAGATGAGCACTAATTGTTGCGAACAAGCAACAATTCTATTGCGGCAGCAGCTGTATAACAGGATTGGGCCGCATGTCGGACCAAGGACAGTCACGGGATGTTTTCCAAATGTAAAACGCCTGTGGGCACCGCCTCACGCTCCCAACTTCCTTCTTCGTCTGTGAGTCGTTGACCATGGACGCTTTTTCAGCTATCTATTTTCAGCGAATTTTTGATGCAAGAAGGATGCTTTCTCGGATCTTGATTCAACGCAACGATTAGCAAAAAAGACAGCAACATACCAAGACAGACAGTCAGAAGATGCCCATCTGGAATCCGTACCATCAAAAAAGGCAATCTAATAGCAGTAAGGGTCACAATAAGTAAGTCCACGGGAACCGTTCGTCATTCAAGTTATTCCGTTAAATGTAAGCTTTCTACGGTCGACACCAGTAATGGGTCGCAGCCCGTCACAATCCACGAGACCAGTAATGGCTCATCTTTACCTGAGGGTCGCCGTTCAATTGTGATATGAGGCAACACCACCGTTAGCAACAACAACAAAGATCCGACGACAGCCATGGCGGATCTAATAATGAGGCGGGAGACAACGAACAAGATGGCGTCTCCCGTACCGACAAAAACAAAGGTATGGTAGATGGCAATGTGTTTGAGAACCCGGCACTTAACGCTGTATTACAATCTGTGGCTGTGCTCTCTAATAAAGTGGATGTTCTTTTCGACGACCAAAGCGCTAACAAGGTACGTCATAGTCGCTCACGATCTCATAGCCGGTTCCGGCGATTTCAACGAAGTTGCACTTGACCAGAGCTCCTCAGATTTTTGTGCCTGTTCTTCATCTGGTTCTTGCTCATCTGCACCAACTCAGTATAAGAGCACACACGTATTTATACGATTGGCTCATCTGAAACTTGTCCAACTCGTCAAGCAGAGGGATACGTGCCTTCAGATGTTTAACAACCTACGCCTTAAGAGGGAATGTGATGAATTCACGCCTTGAGAACGCTGTCATTTTCAATAACAAAAGGACATAACATGTTTGTTTGCCGTAGGCGCTCATCACGGCTGACCCAAAGGGTCCCCTTCGGCCAGTTCTCTTCTGCGTTCACCGTCGCTTTCTCCGACCTGCTGACCGTCTTCCGGCTGTTGCGCTTGCCATTCCTGCTACCATCCTGTCTACATCCATATTCACCATTGACTCTCTATCTTTTCTTTTGGAATGCTACCTTTTTCCCCATCCAATAGCCACTTGTTCCTCTGAAAGGCCTGCTCTTTAGCTGCCTGGCTTAGCATTTTATACAAGGGGCCACCTGCTTAACGCCATCGATTGTGCCTTTTCAATGGTTGCTACCATTTTTTCACCTTTAGGCCCCTTTTTCCGCCGGTCACTCTGCTACTGCCGTTAACACGTCAAACAGTTTCCCGCTACCTTGAGGACAAGCTACTGGCTCTGCTGCGTCCGATTCCCTTCACCTGAACTCCAGCGTATAAAGGAAGCCTACTCAAACCTGAAATTCAAGTGAAGAAACGGAAACTATCCAAGAATCGCTCTCGGGCAGAGACCTCCTATTGGACCCTTCTTTTTCTCGTCCTGCCAGTCTCCGAGGCCAGCGGCATCATCGAACCTTCTGTTGTCGAAAGCAGAATGAGATGCACTAATTGCTAGGGCGAGATGTGATTTCAACCCTCGCCTGTCGCATAGCCCGAAAGTGGCTGAAAACCAACACACCGCCACCAATACAACATTCTGAATATTATCAGAACATAACGACTAATCACACCAAGGAACAGTCGAGTAAATCCCCCCCCCAAAAAAAAAATAATAATAATAACGTAACACACGTCACTTATCCTAAAAGGACAACCAGTTCAGCCCAACATCAGGGAAGTCGAGCAATGTCTCACTTCATCTAAAGTTGTTCGCCTGGAACATCTTCTGTCACATCGATGCCTCTTAGGTGACCTTCTGACTACCTTCAACATCTGCCTTCCAATCAATTGAGCATTGGAAACTCCGTCACCTCTCATGCTAGGTTTCAAGAATACATTCGGTTTTCCCTGTCTCCACCACTGATAGTTTAGGACATGCACATGATACTTGACCCGTCTTAATTCTCAATTCAAATCTCTCAATGACGCAAGCCTCCCGAAGGACTTGTCCTTGAATCACAATGAGAGGATTCCTGCACGCCTTTCACTGAATGACTTACTTCATCAGTGTCACCTGTGGCCAACTGTTTCACCTGCTCCCTCTCAACATGACGTCATGCGATTCTCAATTGACATCTTCAACCCACTTTCAAAGGACAACGCCTTTTTCTGAATTTCCACCTGTCTCTAAAACAACCAGTCGTTTAAATTTCGCCACAAGTTCGAAATTTGAGGCACACACACACACCCTATGTCTCTTTCCAGTTAACCCTCCATGAGAATAAGATTCCCTCAATTGGTATCTAACGATCCCTGCAATTTCTGCACCTTCCGGTTAACAAAGCACAAGGTCTTGAAGCAGAACCCACCCATTGTTTCCTTAAAGGGACTCCTGAGACCTCACCTCTCTCTCCATGAGGTTCACTCTGAGCTTCCCTCGAACGATTTCCAACGCTAAAATCCTTTCGGACTCGAACCTCAATCGCTAGAAAGAAGCTCGTAGACCTTTCCGCACTCCCCAGACCATCAAAGCATCAAGCATCGACTGGCTGGACAAATATGAACATTCAAGTCTCTGCACTCGATCTCCGAGTCTCTCGACTGATCCTGAGTTTTTATGGAATATCCCCATGATCCAGCAGGTAACTTCATGGTGATATACGCTCGTGCGCACCTACGAGGCTTTAGACCCCAATTGCTTCAACAACAACGTCTCTGTCACGGCTCTTCAGGCTTGTGCCATCTCAACTTGATGGGCATTTCACAGTAACATCCCCGTTCCTGAGATCATCACAGTAGCATCATAGAAGAATGCGCCAGAGTCTTATGACCCACTACCACTGATGCAGATCCACCATAAAGCATAAAAAGCTTATGGTTTTTCTTTTGACCAATTAGCCGGTAGACTTTATCGTCTGGGATCCATTGTTGCAACCTGATGTGTTGTGAACTCCCCTTAAGCACTAAGAAAAAGAAGCAAGACCCCCCCCCCGGGCCAGTAAATATGCAGAGAAGAGATCCAAATTAACTTTTTTCCATTTTTTTTAGTAAGTGCGAAGTTTGTAACTTTTTGGGGGGAACCAGCTGTTAGCCGTGGCGTACTCGTCTGGTAGTCCCCACCGTCGTTTGGACGAGTTGTTCTGTAAATGCTAAATTTACTGGTAATTGATGTTTTCGAAAGGAAAACTAGAAAGGAAAACAAATCTTCACCTACTAAGTTCGCTCATTTTCAAAAAGAGACTCTCCTTAGTCTTGCAAATTTTCGACAAAACTTCGTCTGACATCTTCAGGCTTTCTTAAGGACTGAGTCGAACTCTGTTTACATCTTCCACTACTTTGACTACGACATTTTTTTTTAAATTAAATTTTTTCTTTTCTTTTCTTTTTTGAAAATGAACGAAATTAGAGGTGAAGATTTTATTGACAATCTGTTGTTCCGTAACGGATTTTTTTAGACAAAGGAAAATTGACCGGCGCTCTGTTGGCCAGCTAAATTTAGTTTCTATTGCCTAAAAGAAAATATACATTACCTGTACCCAACCTACCTCCCCTTTTGAATCACCCCCATGACATATTGATAGGAAAGAAAAATGGTGGCAGCCCTGTCGGAGTCTGTCGCTTTTAAAGGAGGGTGCGCGCATGCGAACTGGGGTTAGGCAGCTGGCCGGATCTAAACAACTCAAGTTCTCTCGGGATAATCACATTCAGAAAGAGAATGCTAAATTTACATGTACTGTGTATTTTCGTTTAGGCAATAGAAACAAAATTTAACTGGCCGACCGAGGGCCAGTCAATTTTCCTTTTTAAGCAAAGTCCTCGACAAGCAGTTAAGTCCTTAAGAAAATTCGACTTTTATTGTTGCATACTGAATACACTACTACTGATGTCTAGTACATTATGTTTAAGTCGTTTAAATACACGTATAACAGTAACAACATTTTGTAATGCCTTGAAATAGCGTAAAAGAATGATAATTATAAATTTATTTTTGGTTATAAGGAGTAGCAAGCATTTTACTTCTTTTTCTTATGAAGTGTATTAGATCTAAAAACGTCGTTTTGGAACATACTGTGAAACTCCAAATTCAACAAAACGTAAAAACGAATTTTACTTTAGTTTGCTCACTTTCTCTTCACTGAGACTGAGCTAATCTCGCTAATTTTCTACGACCACTGTCATCTTCTTCAGGCTTTAAGATTTTCCCGACTTTTTCGTACATTTTCCTCACCTGGACATTCAGTGGATTCAAATTTGAGCGGTGTTGCAGCCTCCCGTATTTACAGGACTGCACCACCTATTTTTCCGATCTTTCTTGCAAGGTCCACTGATCATCAAGGCAACTGCGGAGGCTTTTGTTGGCAAGGTGTAAAACTCTTGGAAAGGCTGGGCCTTGAATGAATGTTCATAAGGTTCATGCCTTTCTGCTCATGATGTTGTATGGCTAAGGATTCTAAGCATCTGAGGTGTGGGTCTCTCCTGGAGTGATGCAGTATATATAGGTGAAACTAGAAAGGGGGTGAGAATGAGAGTGGCACAACACATGGCTTACGTCGACTGCAAGAAAACGAAGCACAAGATTGATGGGAAGAATACCAACACTCTAATTGAGTCAAACTCCAGGAGAGACCCACACCTCAGATGTTTAGAATCCTTAGCCATACAACATCATGAGCAAAAGGGATGAACCTTATGAACATTCAAGGCCCAGCCTTTCCAAGAGTTTTACACCTTGCCAACAAAAGCCTCCGCAATTGCCTTGATGATCAGTGGGCCTTGCAAGAAAGATCGGAAAAATCAGTGGTGCAGCCCTGTAAATACGGGAGGCTGCAACACCGCTCGAATTTGAATCCACTAAATGTCCAGGTTGAGAATAATGTAAGAAAAAGTCTGGAAAATCTTAAAGCCTGAAGAAGCGACAGTGGTCGTTGAAAAGTAGCTATATTATGTCAGTCCCAGTGAAGTGAAAGTGAGCGAACTAAAGTAAAATTCGTTTTTACGTTTTGTTGTAGTGTATTAGATTTTTCTAGGTGAAAAAAAATTGAATATTGGTATCCGATTGGCCTGATATTTATTGGCATTGGATCAGATTGGCAAAAACCTGTATCGGTTGATCCCTGGAGCTTTTTTGCTTGACAGAACAGGGACATAGCCCACTGAAGTTCTACCTCAATTTAGCATAATAAAAATATAATAAATTGATCTAAAGAAAGACTGCCATGTAAGGTGGCATCGTCAAAATTAATATGGTTTAAAATACATCAATAGGATATCATGTTCATGGAATATCAGTTTAAGTTAATAATAGTTTTGGTAATCAGATTTATCTAGCATTGGCCATTGCATTGTTGTTTTATATTTCAGAAACCACCCTACTGGAAATTCTGTGATGTGTGTGAGTTACGTTTTCATGAAGAGAAATCATTTAAGGCACACTGTACGACACACATACAGGTGAGAGTCTAACCCCCTTTACCTTGAGTTTTTCTTTTGGTGTGGGGTGGGAGAAGGATTGT
>JAHWFP010027421.1:0-10575 GCA_023313725.1 Lithobius niger
ATGTCGTAGATATATCTAAATTCACCTGTCTTCAGATGGGCCAGCTTCTAGTTAAAAGAATAACTGCTGAAATAACCACATGAAGGGACAATACAAGACAATTTATTCCATTAAAATCAATGTACAGTTTACAAACTTGGTTCTGTTTTGGCCACCAATAGTGGAATGGAGAAACGGAAGAGTGCAAGAAATATACAGTGCAATCATTATTGTTATTACCATTTAAGACACTTCTTTATCATCGCGCAATACAAGCAACAGATTTTCATTAACTGGAGTTACAAACCGAAGGAACCATGTTATAAAATTGGCTTTATTTTTCTTCCAAATTTCTCCATAACATGAGTAGTCCGTTGCGAATATAACAAATTTGCTTCTTTTATACATTAATATTACTGTAATATATCTACATTATAGCAAGTGAGGACTTATCAGCGACCGCAATGCCATCTTAGATGTGGCTCGTGAGAGGTATCGTCTGTAATGGAGTAAAGGAAGCCATCCACAGTTACCAGTTGGGTTAGTGAAATATAATGCTAAAACCAGAACAGAATTGCTACTAAAAAAAATCTTGCACGTTTACTTACTGCCGCCTCTTTCAGAAAAATGTTCATTTTTTTCCCTTACAGTCTGTAAAATGCAAATTACTAACCAATTGTATAGTCTGTGTAAATAATTTTGCTGCTGAGAGGCCAAAGATGAAGCTTACGAGAGGCGCAATAGCAGAAACGGAGCCATTAATCACATCAATCGACAAGACGTTTTAAAGCTTTTGTGTAGAGACAAACTTTTCCACATTCAAAAGTTGTTCGTAACATGTTGTTATTCACATGTTCAAATCTAGGAATGCATTACCTCTGCTAACAACCGAAAATAAAACAAAATCTGATAAATTCTACGAGTATCTGGCCAAACAAATCACCTAACACAATTTTCATTTGAACAAGAAATTAAAACTAAGATCATTAAAGTCACTGCCTTTTTTTAATTGCAGAAAAGCATTGTGGTAAAAGGCTGCACCAGACCACTTAGCCGATCAAAACCTGTACAGTTTGTCAAAGGATCGCTGGTTGTAATGTTGAAATGGCCAACGTTCTTCATGCAACTGTGCTCGATTATGCCATACAAAGGGAAAAATGCACAAGCAAAGGCATCGATTGTTTATATTTGTGGATTGCTACATTATCGATGAAGCATGCTGAACACTGCATTGATTTTAGAGTTCCACAAAATCGGACCATACTTGGTTCGTTTGGTATACCATACCATTTTTATTTTACAATCGGCAAAAAGGAAGCCGATAGGCACGGCTTTGGGTATTACCCAAATAACTTAAAAGTTCAATTAAACATGACAGCAAAAAATCACAGTATTTACGCTTATTTTCACAAAATCAAGATATTACAACATATCCTCGCAAATTTTCGACGATCAGCAGTTCCTGGAGATGAAAAAAGCGATAGTCTTCTAAATGGTCACTACTTCAACTCCGAACACTCTGCAATGACCGTTCGTCTGCTAGAAATTTGAAGCATGAGTGCGGCCTCCTCTCGGCCCCTGGCTGTTCAACACCACAACTGAGAGAAGGCTGTGCTAATGAATATCCAGGGGACCCTCAAACCCAGTAATTCGCTTTCTTTGTGATGCGTGGCGAACTCAAATCAGTTGCTGAGAGAAAAATGGGCAACCAACCCAACAAATACCAGAGGCCGTGCTCACGCTTAAAATTTATAGCAAACGAACGTTCGTTGCAAGGTGTTCCGAGTCGAAGTAGTGAGCCTGAATAAGACGATCGCCTGTGTATTTTTATCTCTAGGAACTGCCCATCGTCGAAAATTTGCGAGGATATGTTGCTATATCTTGATTTTTTGAAAATAAGCGTCAATTCTGTGATTTCTTCTACGTTATAATGAATTTTCATAGTAAAGGGTGACGTTTTCATGACAGCAAGCTCTTCGTGACTGACCTTGCTTATTTCATTTACTAAGAACACTGTATCACGGACAGCATTGAAATGCAGTCTAGTAAACACTGAGCGATATTTACGTACTGAACTAGAGCAGAGATATGAAGAAGGAAAAAAAAAACTATTCAGTACTAAAATGCGTCCACGCAAATTGAAGTTGTGACTTTGGGAGAAAATTACTTTGCCGGCAAGGATGAACCAGGGTCTGTACTCGTCTGGAAACGTAAAATTCCAGGATTTTTCAATGACAATTCAAGGACGACAAATAAAACAAAAGCTTTTGGTCAAAATGCATTCACAAATTCAACCCAGGTTAAACCAAGGGTGAGAAACACTGGTGCTACAATTTTGTGTTAGTGTACGTTTACTATACACGATGAGTTTTAATTTTATTATATTATTATTTAGTTATTTTTTCTTTACATTTTTTGATTCTCAACATTGTACGATTATACATCGACTTCCAACGTGGAAAACAAACGAAATTTTCTGTTACATGAATTTCAAGGGGTATTCCAGGTCTTGAGGCATTTTTCACGGTTTTCAAGCACTTTCCCAGGCCAGGAATTTCATTTTCCAGAACACTTCCAGGTTTTTTTCAAGTACCCGTACGAACCCTGACGGAAGCAAATTGGGTAGATTTTGAAGTTTAAAATGCAAAGGGTTCTCGTTCAAATGTGGGGATGACAATCACTTTGACTACAGAAGGATGAAAAATAAAAACCGACCGATTTTAAGGTGTTAAATACGGTTGTTCTCGTACTACTTTTTTCTAGCCGGTACCACTAAAAATACAGGTACAGTAGACACTCGATGTAACAAACCTTCGAATAAGGAACTTTTCCCTATAAACAACATTTTAAGAATGTCTCGTCATATGGTGAAAACACCTCTGTGTAAGGAAGCGCTTCACATAAAGAACCCTTTTTTAAGTGCTGAAAAGAACTTTTTACATAAAAAACCATCCTTAAAGGGAACAAATTCACAGAACATTGTCGATCAAGAAATCCAAGGATTATCGACGACGAAAAAGGCAAACTTGAACCACACCCCAAAATTCAATCTTTTTTCACTGAACAATGTGAAACTACAGTTTATGCACACTGCCCTCGCAGTGCAATCCGAAAGCAGATAGTTAGATTTTGTCAGGTTTTTACCTTCTGCATACCCGTACGAACCTCAACTGATGTGACGAATATTGACATTTTGGAGTTTGAGCGTCATTTGTTTACTTTATAAGAACCCTCTGTGTAAAGAACCATTTTTTGGCACAATAGGTTGTTCCTTATAAAGACAGCCTACTGTACCAACCCAAAAAAATGGTTGCTTTTACTACCAAAGTGTGGCTAGGCAACGGAACGGTACCATGGTATCGCTGTGGTACTGGAACCAGTACAGCCTTAGTGTTAAGTGAAGTACAGTAAAGCCTCTCTTATCCGGAATTCTGTTTAAGATCAAGCGATGACACTGTACCGACATTGTATGCTTTACTCCCCACCCCCTGCCCGCCAAAATTCATAAAGTACGCGACCTCATATTCTATGCCCACAATTCTTTGCCTCAACCTCCGATCATCTCCCCGAACCACGCTTTCGGTTTTTGACGAACAATGAAAGTTGATGGTGAAACTGCGCAGACGGAAAACAAAATCTATAATAATGAAGACAGGACAAAAATAAAGATGTCGTAGTTTGTGTTGGGCGTAAACCGGTTCTCACGGTGTACGGTGGTACCAAAAAATGCAATGGTACCAAATACCGTAACGGTATACCGGATATAAGACGCCTCAAATGTAAGAAGAGTAGCTTTTTTGGGCTCGCATGTTCTAAAGAAATAAATGGCTGCGATTATAAGACGGGTGACTTTAGCAAGGCTTTCTTAAGGTTAGGTATAATATTTATTAGTTTGTATACTAGTAAATTCCTCTGGTCCTGGATTCAAAACCCAAAATTTTAATAATAGCTTCGCCTTTGGACTGCTTCCTGAGGCCTTTCTCAATAGTCAATACATATTTAGTTTTTGCTAAATAATCCAAAAACTATTTGAGCAACTGGCATGAGATTAGTACCATTGGATAGCTCTCGGAAAAACGATTGTAATGGTGTATTTAAACGTCAAAATCGGCCAAACTTTGACCGAGTTACGGATTTGAACGAGAGTATAAGACGATGCTGCTACTTTAATGGTATAAATTTGAAAAAAGTACCGTCTTATATTCGGAGATATACGGTATCGTGCATTGTTAACATACCGACGAAAAAAGGCGCTAAAATTATGACAATAGTTAATTTAGTCCTGGTTTTGTAGGGCTCAAAGCAGCGCACCAATCAGTTACAAGGGCAAATACATCCGTTTTGACATGCATGCTTTACTTTTGGATCATTTACACAACAACTAAACACAAGAATTGCGGTAAGAATACGTTACGTACATCCGATACAACAATTTAATTATTGCATCACCAAAACAAGATACGGAGACCGCCATTGTTTTGCTGGAACGCGCAGAAATTAATGCCGACTGATGCCACTCTTCGATTTTGTCTCGCAGCCGATTGAGATAGCTCTATTGGCTGTGAGAGCTTGAGCGTCTGACGGCCTTAGCTGGCCACTACAACTGTCGGCCATCTAAGGCCGTCGGATGCTTGAGCTCTCACAGCCAATAGAGCTATCTCAATCGGCTGTGAGTCTAAATCAAAAAGTTACATCTGTCGGCATTAATTTCTGCGTGTTCTAGCAAAACAATGGTGGTCTCCGTGTCGTGTTTTGGTGATGCAATAATTAAATTGTTGTATCGGATGTACGTAACGTATTCTTACCGCAGTTTTTGTGTTAGTTATTGTGTAAGTGATTCAAAAGTATAGCATGGATGTAATTGCCCTTTAAAGGTCAACAAGAGTAAAATTAGTATTCTAAACAATGCAACTTTAACTTTAATTGATTAGCATTAAATCGCCCCTTTCGGGCATTACAAAATGCAAAATAAATAATTAATACAAAAAAAAAAAAACAAGACAGAATAATCAACGACAACTAACACCGTCAACGACCTCAAACACCTCATTGAGGGGGTATAAAATAACAAAAAAAAAAAAGAAAAACAGCAAAAGGCACAATGGACCGCAAGTCTAGTCAAAAAATTACACAAGTTCAGGTGCACCAGTGAAGTGCTTATCGAAGGCATTCTTGAAGGCATTGGTGCTTGAGGCAACTACAACAAGTTCCAGAAGGGCGTTCCAAATGTGAATAACCCGGGCAAAGAAGGTGTGACATGCCGATTCATCAAGAAGTGAGAGCGAAGAACTGGCCCTCCGTAACCCTGTTGCATAATCTTGTAAAGGGTTGTGGTGGCACCTCGAATGAATCTTCACCACAGGGAAGGCAGTTTAAGGATTTGCAGGTGTCTTTGACACGGGATGCCAGACAAATTCAAAACACACTTAGTAGCCCGCCTTTGCACCCGCTCGAGCGCTCTGAGATCCTTTTTGTAAAAAGGGCACCACAGATCAGAAGCGTACTCGAGGATAGGTCGAACGAGAGCGAGGAACAGTTTCATGAATATCACCGGACGGCGCGAAGAAATAGTGCGGCGGATCATAAGGGAGACCAGAGACCATGTTAGCCTTCTTGATAGTAGAGGTAACGTGAGCGGAGAAATTTAGGTTGTTATCGATGATAACTCCCAGGTCCATTGTTTGATTAACGGTTGGAAGCCGGGACGCTCCCCAAAAGTAGTCCCTTTCGGGGTTGCATCGACTCAAATGCATCACAACCGTTTTCTCGGGAACCAAATTTGCATTTCTTTGATGCTACAACCATGGATTTTTGCTTATGTTTGAATTTCTACTTGGATACCCAACTACAAATTTTAGAAGATTTTTTTTTTTTTTTTATCAAATATGTCGTCATTAGGCCTAATCAAGCTTAAAACAGGGGGGGAAATCAATAATTTTTTCCATTAAAACTATATCAACAAAACGTTTAATACAATGTATTATTAAAAAAGATATTTGCACCACAGCAGTATGATACCAGATACCATAGTACTAGAAAAAAACCAAGTACCGGGGTACTAAGCTTGGTACCAGCGCACCGTCTGAAGAATGTCTGGCACCGCCCAACACTATTTGTAGTAATAACAAAGTAGTGATGGCAAAACCTTTTGAGTTTTTCCACGGACTTAAAGTGGCTTGAATAGCAAACAGACATGGACGCAACCAATTGATGTTGTTGAAGGAGCTTAGTTAAAGTGCAGTCAGTGTAGCCTGCCATTTTAGCCATTATAAATTAATTATGAGAGGCCTAAAAAGTTACTGCAGAAGTGTTTGAATGCAGTTTTGATTCGAGCTTTCCGTACAGTAGTGAATGATCAACTCACGGTAGGCTTATAATTGTGTAGAGCATATGAATTTTTTTTTTAGCGCAATCAAATTCCACTATGAAAGTAGCTTCAGGTTTAACTACGAATAACTGCCAAGGCAATGTGTTTTAAGTGTTTAGGGTCTCATTTTAACTAGTTTAGTGTCATTACATTAGAGTATTCCAGCTATTTTTAGTGTTATTACTATAATATCGGGAATTTTTGATTTTGCTGTATCGATACAGATACCATATCGGTAAACCTGTAGATATTTAATGTATTGGTATCAGATCGGAATCGGTATTTCTTAACCAACATTTGATAGAGAATTTTGTGTTCCTAGCCTGCTGACTGCCACAATTCCGGAAACATGGACTATTCCTCTACAAAATCAGGACAGTACCAGCATTGATAACTTTTGTGTTCCCCGCTTTCAGACTATCACAAATGGAAAAATAAGAGCGCAACACAAAGTTTCATCTTGACAGAAATCAGCAGTGGTTTCGGTAAAACAGATAGTATGTAATATATCGGTTGAAGTGGTATTGGTACAGCCCTACTAATCGGACGAAAAGGGGACAAAAGCACATTCCTGTAAATAACAATACATATAATATTATGCATTAAGGCCCAAATTTAAGCAAATGCTTCTAAAAAATCCGTTATTGGAATCTCACGAAAAACTTTGTTGAAGTTCGTACATGATAAAATTCCGAAAAAGTCAATTACCTAAAAAATCTCGCACATTTCCACAAACTAGACACAAGCTGCACATAGAAGTAAGTGTCTAGTTTGTGGAAATGTGCGTGATTTTTTAGTGAATTGACTTTTTCGGAGTTATTGGAATCGCTTTGAAACTCTCCACAATTGTTAATAAAATGTTGACCACTCATTTCGCACATTTTTAAAACCAAGACCATACTAAATTTTGCTAATTTTCAACAAATCTTCCTCTGTCTTCATCAGGCACTCAGGGTTCGTCTAGGTCCTTGAGTGTGCCTGATGACAAGACGAAGATTTGTCGAAAATTAGCAAGACTTAGCAGGGTCTTCGTTTTGAAAATGTGCGAAATGAGTGGAGAACATTTTATTGACTCAAATGCTTACACGTTCAAGTGAGAAAGCTTGCTTCGGAAAGTCGAAGATAATGAGGCCAAACTGTGTGACAATGTTTTATATGATGATACTGGAATCTTAACAATAGTAACTCCAATTATTCAACTACTTCAGAATTCAAACCTTCAATAAAAGTATAACTAAATTACGCCAATCGTAGAACAAGAGCCCTGGAGGATTTTACGCATTTTATAGATGTGTACTGAACAAACTCCTCATAAGTTAAAGCAAAACAGTACATACACTTAAAAGAAAGTGAGCAATATTTCCAAGTCAACTTCAACTCCCACACTCGTTAGGCTGGGTGACAGATTTTTCTAATCATTTTTACCTGACAATACCCGCATAAACATCATTTTAAGAACTTCTACTTTCATCAGTAATGATCAATTATGTGTAAAAGCCGAATGAATACCGTACTCAATACATGACCAGTTGCACAAAAATATCTTTGAACACATGGGAGGTTTTCACACACCTGAAAGTCACTTAAAAAGCTGCACCCTTGTCTTGTAATGATTTGCCGTAACAATTTCCAATTTAAGACAAGAAATAAAAGAACAACGTGGAGACTCTGACTGACCAGGAAGTAGCCGAGACGACAGCTGCCTTTCAGAGCTAAGGCCGCGTTCCATCGTGACGCAGGATGCTTCAGTGAGTTCAGATTGAATGCACGGGTCACGATTCCGTTTGGCAGTCTTGGTCGGAAGTTTCCGCAAAGACGAGCGCACGAGCTAATGATCCCTGTTTGCTGCTGATTTCTAACAATTCACGCAAGCCACGATTCTCAGATGTCAGCCGTGAAAGCTGCTCCTCCTCCTTTGCCAAATGCTGGTCGTCTACAGAGATTGCCTTTGACATGACCGAAGCCATTTCACAGATCTTGTCTGCACGCAGCTGAAGTAACTGTAAACAGAGATAAAAGGTTTCGGTTAATTTTGGGTACGTCAGACGGACTGTAGATTACACTAAAGACACAGCGAAGTTATGAGATCACCTCAATACCCGTTCTCACTAATGCATACCACGGAAAGTTAAAAAATACACAAAAACATTAAAATTGATTTTTGTTTCTATTGCCTAACGAAATATACATTTTACCTGTAATTTATAGCATTCTTGGGATTCCCCGCTCAGGCAGTCTGACATTTAAGTCCAAAAGGCAACATAAATAGGTGCGTGTCTGTATTTTTTTTTTAAACCAAAGTGTATGATATCCGGAGAGGAAAGTTGTCTGATAAAACTAACATGTTAGTGCACAAAAAATTACGGTACGCGACTTGTCAAGTGACTTCATTTCATCGGGTATTGTAGATATACGGTAGATTTTGCTTGCATTATTTCGTCAATTCTTGACCGATTTCTACATTTTAAATAATTGTCTCGAGACCTTTCCATTGTTGAAAGAACCAAATCTACGCGATAAATCGCTGAAGTTATTTATTGAAAACTATTAAAAAAATATATGGGTAACCAGACGATAAAACATAGTTGTGGATATTCTTTTCAACTCAGTTGGTGTTCAGGCTGAAAGTTCAGCTGAAACCTCCACAACGGGGAGAGGGGGGGTAGTAAACAAGAGTGAAAAATAACCACATGGCCAAACTTTTAATTTCCTTCATGGTGAGTGCGCTACGAATCATTGGATGTCAGGAGATTTTGTATTTCTCAGTGCTCCTGAGTAATCTGCACTCAGGATACATCAAAATGATGTAATAATCAATCATTCTTGGCAATCAAGAAATATGGCACTTAGCTCGATCAGTTCACAATTCAACATAAACTGGAAAAGGAATATAGTTGAATTAATGTCTTTCAACTGTTATATCAGCACAGAATCGGATAATTTTGCTAGGCAATACCCAAGACAGTTTACACGTCACAATCAACATGAACACAAGCGGATGTCTAGGGCCTCTCTCTTCCCGACTACGCTGGCAACACAAACAAAGGAAAGGAGTTGTAATATCGCTCAACAAATCAATGCAACTATGACCAGAAACTGCATTAGTTGTGCATCATAGCAGACCACATGAATGCAACTACTGAACAAGGAACATTTTTTTCCATAATTTTTTGAGGCATGAAAAGCTAACAAATGCGTCTGTGAAAAAGTAAGACACTTGCCTGCGCTTGATCTGCTGGTAAACATGCTTGTTCAACTCTGCTTGCTTCCAACAGCCGGACAATGTGCTGACGATATTTGGTCATAATCAATTCCAAGGCTGACTGATGTTCTTCGAGAAGACTGCGAAGCTCCCGGTTCTCTTGCTGTAAGGCCCGCAAGTGACGATTCTCTTGTTGTATGCCCAATACTAGAGCTGAGCGAGGGCGTTGACCCGCGACTGTGTTCAGTTCGGCCACTTCTTCTTGGTACTAGTTAGACAGAAAACACAAAAGATCAAGACGTTCGTCTGACAATTTTTGCTAGCACCCTTGTAACTACAATTAGGTTACGGTGCCCCAATAGATTCATGAGTAACGTACCAAAAATCGTCCAAAAATACTTGACCCAATACAATAAATTTGGTAAAAAAATCGGGGAGTTCGTTAAATTCAACAAAAAACCTTTTTTCAACGTTACTTTTGTCTATGGTGGGCATTTACTCAAGTTGGTGGGCATTACTCACATTCGTGATCTGAATTCAGTCTGGTGTAGACGCTTTGCCTTTACAGTATTCTCATTTATTCACAAATATAGTTTATTAGATCGCAACTCTTGCAAAATACAACTTAATTCACCGTTAAAACGTATTTGCAACCCCACACCCATTCGTAACTAAAGAATTGGAGGCAACTGCTTGCTGAAACGGCTGCAAAAGCGTCGTCGTGCATCCAGGTGTTTCAGGAGACTGCTAGCAAGCCTCGAGTCCGTGAGCTAACTTCTGACCTGGAGCCACAACAAGCACAAAAAGCACGGGAGTTGCTGACCGTGCCTAGCATTCAATAAAATAAAGATTACATAAAATGCATGAAACTTTTCGTTAATTTTATAGCAAAAAAATGACAATCTAAGGTCACACAAATAAAAATAAATGTCTCTTAGCCATCGTTGCGTCCTGAAAACACGCTGTATTTTGGCCACAGTAAAAACCGAATTTTCGGCTGAGAAACTTTGGTTAGAATTCAGTGAGT
>JAHWFP010027421.1:10675-49059 GCA_023313725.1 Lithobius niger
TTTCAGTGAATAAAAAATACAAATAAAATCTGCATGCCTCATTTTCTAAATTTGGAACTTATTTGCGTAGAACTTTTTTTTCATCAATGCAAAAATCTACTAAAGTGTCCGGTATCCAGAATGTAAATTGTCTAATGAAAAGCGTATTTTTAGGTGAAAGTGAACAACAAATTACGTGGTTTGTCCGATTTTGTTTGATGACAGTGATTTTATCGAGTTTCCAAGATACCAGGATAAGGTGGATTTTGCATGATCATTTTTTTTTTGTTTGGTGTGGGCTAAGGTGATTGGGGGTGCCCTTACTGCAACAAGGCATTTAACAGGCGATTTACGGTAAAACAAAAAGGGACGTTTCCCGTTTCCAGTAGGCTTACCTGCTTCATGGCATCCACCTGTTTATGTAGAGCTTGTGCTTGACAGATCAGACTGTCGGCTGTGCTGTCGTGTTCCCTTAAACGGCCCACCAAGCGTTTGGCATCACACAGAATTTGCTGCACTGTCAGCGACATCGTGCCTGAAACCACCAGACATTTCATTTGTTATTCAAAGAGAAAAGGTTGGTAATTAACTTGAAACGAATCAACAAAAATTGAAACTTTGTTTTTGTTTCTTTTATATTGACGAACGGCCCTTTCGGCCAAGCTAATGAAAAACAATCGTAGTCAATTCTATGTTGCACTTTTCGTCACGAATGTGTTCGAAACTTTAAAAAAAAAAACTGGGCCCTCTTTTTTCCTTAAGCTGGATGGAAGGATGCGACCTCGCTGTCCTGGATCTGCTCCTGCAATACGCCAGGTGTGCAGAATATGCCAGAACGCTAGAACGAGGTTCGTGGGAAATTTCATGGAACTGTGGAAATTCACTAAAAAATGGCTTGCCTACATGGTGAAAGGCTGCGGAAAATTGAAAAATCGGCAGAAAAATTTTGTGGGAAATTTTATCTAGTAAGAATTTTATGCACCCCTGCAATACGCCAGACAACTCCATCAGAATAACCTTGCAAAAATCTAATGGCTACTTGCCAGTTTGAAATTAAATTGGGCAGGTTGGTGTTACTATGGTAAAGAATTTCAAAACCTTTTTAGAATCTATACACCTACAAGGACGTGTGAACCAGAGACGGGTCGATAACCGAAACCGATTCGGAATTTTTTTCTCTTTTTTTTGCACAATATTAGAAAAATCTAAGATTGATTTGTTGTTCTAAATTCTTTAATAATTATCATTTTCTACGTTAAATGACAGCAAAGCTACCAGTCATTAAATAAAAAAAGAATATAGTAAAGGAGAATGGTACAACAGCCAGACCCATGGTCCATGACGCTGCTGAAAGTGAAGGAGGAGCTAGTTGGAAGCTAGTAATACTACTGTTACGGAAAAAAAAACTAGAAAAATCTGGTAGGGAGAGGGAAACAAAAACTGATATTGAAACTGAAACCACAGTTTTGTGGGCAAGCAAAACCGAAACCGGAAACGAAGTCAAAAACTGAAACTGACCCATCCCTAGCAACCCTCTCCAATGTCGGTCGGCACTCGCCCTTTGGCAAATGGAAATCAGCAGTTGACGACTTGGAATTTAGCCTTACTTGCCAAAATGGTGACTAGCAATAGAGAATGACATTCAAAGAGCGATATCTCGGGAACCGTACAAGTTAGAGACGAATGGTTTGCGGCATTATGCTCATTATTTTAAAGGGCTACTTAACTGCTTTTTCTGCATTAATACTGGGGTTAAAGAAAATTGTACAATTTCGTAAATGCATAACTTAGAAAAACAATGCATCATGCAAGAAGAATGTGGTGTGTGGCGAGTAGAATATGTAAAACGGCGAGAGCTTTTTTATGGTCTACTGGCTAAGTGGCGACTGCTACTGGACTGACATTCGAGAGGGTTGATCCCTAGTGTGAACACACAACAATTTATAAGGAACTTGTGCTTGGACAGATGCAAGGATTATCACTAGATTGAATGTTTATTGGAAGAAAGGTTTCACATTTGGCGACTGCGGTGTACTGGCCAATCTATAGTTAAAAAGAATGTGAATTTGCACCTATAATTAGCTCTGAATATTTCTGTTGTTAAGCAAATAAACGCTTTCCAAGGACTGAAATTACCCAACAATGGGTAAGACAAACGTTTTAGACCTTGTGAGATTGCACAGTTGAGCCGCTAGTATCGTCAAAACGTTTCAACGGCTTAAACCTCTTCCACAATAAGTTTGGGGTCTCAACCCTTACTTAAATGTCCACAAAGGAAACCATGGTTTTGCTATGAGAAAAACTAACTTTTAATCAATTAGCTCTCACCCATAAAGATCTCTAGACAGACTGTTTCGTCCTTGTTTGGGCTCGTCAGTAGAGAATACTTTGTACATGAGAGCTAGGCTACGCTTGCTAGGGCAAATGACAAAGGTGAAACATATATGGTTTCAGCAACCATTCTACAGGAGCGCTTGAAAATATGGGTTTTAAGCAGGCTAACTGTTCTCTCACCACCACATTTATCCGTACCGCTGCTCTTGTTTCTCACAGAAAAATTGTCCGTTGTGTTACTGTGAAAGTTCTTGTCGTTACGAGTCATAATTCAGCGAATTATGTTGAAAATTTCCGCTCATTTTCAGAAAGAAGACTCACTCTAAGGCTTGCTAATTTTCAGTGGCTGGCTGCCACCTTCTTCAGGCACTTTGACAAAAATTTTGTTGGTCGCTGTCAGCTCCATCGTCATCTGTTTTCGAAAGGTTGCAAATTCGAAAGCAGACGACGATGGAGCTCACAGGTACCAACAACACTTTTGTCAAAGTGCCTGAAGAAAATTTGAAAATAGCCACAGAAAATTTGAAAATTAGCAAGACTTAAGAGTCCTTTCTTTGTCGAAAATGAGCGGAAATTTCTACCTAATTTGCTGAATCATGATTCTTATAGGCACCTATTGTTCCTCCCTCTTTTTCCTCTCCCGTCCCCTCTACCTCATTGTTGCGCATCAGTGTTGGTTGGTTGCAATAAAGCCCGGGCATGAGTACTGTGCTCTTTCAAGCAACAGGACTGGTGGAGTCGACACTCCTCCTAAGAGGACTAAGAAAAGATGGCGTTCAGTCGGAAAGGCTATGGGTAAATTGAGGCCCGGCCTTTGCTCTTATTTGGAAGGGGATCTTAGTGACCCGCTTACTGGTGATCACCGCTTGACCAAGCCCTATTTACTCGGTCCAAAATCTAGCCACAATAGCGTCAACAGTCCTAGCGATCATAACATCGTGCACCATCTGTAGCATCTGGCCGCAAGCTGGTGTCTCCAACTACTTCCGGGCATTCAAGATGGTGGTGACGTGTGCTCACGGCGACTGCTCTTCTCCATGAGGCAGGCGCTAGTCACATACTCAACGTTACTACCGCTATTGTCGGCAATTGGCGCTCTCGTAGCAAATTTGAGAAACTATAGAGTATCAGTCTTCATTTTTGGGTCATGGTGCTTGCACGGTAAGTATAGCAAGTGAGTTATCCCGTAACGAAGTGTTAGTTATTTACCCAAGGTATGACTTGGTAATCATGTTGCTCAAGTAAATCAGCCACCAACCTAACCCATCAAAACGTGACACTTGTAACGTGAGCCACAGAACGCATAAGCGATGAAATGTCACAGCTTGACACAACTGATTGCTTTGTAAGGGACTGCGAGACGCATCAGCCACAACAATCCGAAGAGGTGGTTGATTTTGAGTGCATGCATGCAAGCGAGCGTGTGCATGCGTGCAAGAAGTGCTCATGAACTAACTTTGGCTGGATCAAGGGTGACCCATCTTCCATCCAACAAAGTTAAAACGAAAGAAAAAAATGCAGTTTTATATATCGAAACGTCTACTGAGCAATAAATGTGTAAAAACAATTGGTGAAATAGTTCGTCATACCTTTCTTTTGGGCATCTGGAATGTCGTGTCCCAACAGTCTCTAGTATGGGTTGGGTTGGTTTTGGATGGCACCGTACTAAATTGTTTCTCTTCCAATTCCTACATGCAAGATTTTAAAACTAAAACTTGATTGGTTTCAGACTCTAACTACTCCTCAAATCTTAGACCCATTAAGTAGCGATCGTCTTTAACGACTGCAACCTGCTTGTCGAAACCTATTTATATAATCTCGAAGGTCATAGACTTTTCCCATGGAGTTTACCAACAAAACGAAAATCTGGAACAATCCCTCACAAAATTAAAAATCTAACCAAACCACAGCTGACGAACTACGCCATGCCCGTTTCAGACACAAAATCTGTGCATATTCTAGGTTTTTTGCACATTAATTAGCTTACACTCACCGTAACAAAACTGATGAAGCCTTAAAGAATGTAGAAGGAGATTTATTTTAAAACTTAGGGCACCACAAACGACTCACGCTTGTCCGTCACCATAGTCGTTCCTCTTTAATCGAGTTTAGACGTTCCTAGAAATTTCTGGCGTTACTTAGAGACACTAAAATGAAGGCACTACTAGAAACTTTTATTTGTTTAAATATTATGATAAAATAAATTTCAGGTTCTAATTGGTATAGAATTTAACAAATGTAGGTACATTTTCTTAATTATATCAAAATTAATTTTTTTTTATTATCAAATTTATAATTTCTTTTTATTTGGGTTTTGCTACTTAGTCGTTGACATTTCCGCAAACATTTTCTGCGGAGCTATCAATCTACTTTCGCCACTCATTACGATACGCGCATTTAAAGCGATTTAACTATAATTTACTTTGTATAGCAAATGTTAAATTATTTAAAATTTTTGAAACAGCTACATTTTCAGGCCGATTGTAAAAAAAAAATTACCATTGAGGTGTATATTGTAGGCAGAAGCGTGAAAATGGCGTGGAGTAGTGAGCAGCTCTAGTTCTTTATTTCACCTCGATTACGTAAACTAACACAACGCTTCACTCAATTAACTTACAGTCTGGCTTAAAGTTTAGTCAAAACTTCAACTTTACTGGGAACAACTTGATTGTTTTTTTTTTAAATATATTTATCAATCTATTATGTTAGTGAACAGCATTCTTTTCGCAAGCTTATCTAAGAGCTAAATATAAATATACGTGGTCAAGTTTTAGACGTTTCCAGACAGCAAATATTTCTCCTCCTTTACTGACGTGTTCTTTATACATAGGGCATAAATTACGACGTCCTAGTAAATTTACACTTTAGGTTATGAAAAAGAAAATCATACATTTTATAAAACTCAATACAAAACACTAATATTTAGAAGGGATTACACTCACTGTCAAATTTTGAAGAACTTTGCTGTCCCATTTTGCCGGTTTTCCTAGCAAGATGGCGACCTTCTGTTGAGTAGATGGCTGGGAAAGAATATCAAGTGTTTTATGAAATTATCAGCTCAAAGATTTAATAGAAAAGAGTAATCGGAGTGGAATGGGGACGGTTCATGCGAAGGTAATATAAATTATTGTGTTCAAGAAAGTTTTTAAGGATTCAACGGGCGCCAGACCTTTCTGTGCGCGCTGTAGGTGGAGGACCATACTCGAGTTGGGTGTGAAAAATGAAAATTCTGATGAACCCCTAATTTCTTATGGGTCTCAGCATGCCCGCAGCCTAACTTAGATCTATAAATAATGCGGTTGGAGGGATGTATTGATCTGCAAACTTAAGGAAGAACGGATTCTGGAGCACCAGCCTTTGCATGTAGTTTTCTGCATTAGTCCCTAATTAGTCTGCAGGCGTACCGTATACTAGCAACAGGGAACAACAAGCCCCCCCCCCCCTCCATGATTTTTGGGGGGCTGTTTAAAGATTCATGACCTTCATATACCCCCTTAAGGTCATCAGCCTACTAACTACTTCGGAAACATAAGAATACAGGCTCCTTCCCGACTCCAAGGCAGTGTACCATGTTACGTGTAAAGGCTACGCCGGCAACAAAAGAGAAAGTTTTGATAATTTATGAGGGACAAACTAGGCGTGAGTCTTTCCCCAAAAACATTAATATAGGAAAAAGTTGTTTACTGATCATTTTCAGTAATTCTAGTAAATGTGAAGCAGATCGGTGAGTCCGGAGTCCGTTTTCTGCTCCTAAGCCCTATTTTGCAGCGCTTTGTGGAACCCGAAATGATCAGCTGAACAACTTTTTCCCTATACCGTTTTTGTGGCAAAGGCCTAGTTTGGCCCTTATGAATTATCGAAACTTGCTCTCTGTGGTGTCAATCACTGTTTTCACTTGTTGCAGGCTAAAGTTGAGTAGCCTTTACACATGCAGGCTCGGTGCACCGGCTTACGCAGATGCCTTGCACAGTCGGGAAGGGGCCGCGAAGGAGCCCATATTCTTCTCATTCTTCCAGCCAGGGTACAGTAATTCTGTGCAGAACCCCAGAAAGGAGAAAGGTCAAGGCAGAAGTTCAAAGAAAAATCATGCATGAGGTGTAAGGCAGCTGTAAGCTGACTAGGGATGGGTCCGTTTAATTTTTTTCCTTTGGTTCCGGTTTTGCATGCCCACAAAACCACAGTTTCAGTTTTTCCCACCCTCCCCTCCCACCCTATTTTTCTAGTTTATTTTTTGTATAACAGTAATATAACTTGCTTCCTACTCGCTCCTGCTTTTACTTTCAGCCGTAACATTGACCATGGGCCTGGCTGTGGCACCATTATCCTCTATTATTTTCTTTTTTTATGTTTTGCTGTAATTTAAATGTAGATAATAATAATTATTTAAAAATTTAAGACAACAAATCAATCCTTGATTTTTTCAAAAAACACCGTATGAAAAACCGACACAAAATCCGAATCTCTTTTGGTTTTGGTTGTCAGTAAAAACCGAAATTCAGTTTCAGTTACCGACCCATCCCTAAAGCTGATTTCCAACTTTTCAAAGAAGAAAAGTTCAAAGAGGGTTGATCTTGCGGTGTAAACTGCACTGCAATACTTGGGGCTGAACTAAAATATGAATTTATTTTAACCAGAAGTTTTCAAAATTTGCTGTAGAAAAGCCACGTCCAAGTAAGGATGGCGATGTGGCTTTCGTAAAGCTAGAAAACGACAATAAAAAAATAGTGCTGTAAGTTTTAATGAATTTTTTATGCATACTCCCATACAAATTCGTACCTTATGACATCCCCTCCTCTTCCCTTTGCTGAACGTTTCACAGTATCAAAATGTTCGTCCCATTTTGGTAGAAAATATTCTGCTTCAGGGTGGGAGTTAATCCGAAGCAGACACTCTCCGTATAGCTCGTGACAAATGGAATACTCTTTTATTGAAACTACATTATTATACATTTTCGATACACTAGGCATCTTTTACTAAGCCTATATGCTACATTAAAAATCCTGGCATTGCATGTGTCTGGTATTCGCAATGTAAATTTTTGTAATGAAAAAAAAACACCTTTTTTCCCGTAGCCGCCCCCCCCCCCCCCCCACAAAAAAAAAATTCGCCAACTAGTTTTGACACCTACAGTAATGTAGTGAGGAAAGTACAATCAAGGGACCCAGAAAATCCAGCTACCTGTCTGGACTGTAAGCTCCCCCAACAGGGTTCGGAAGCTGTTCAAAGCATTTTACGAGAATTAAAAAAAAGCTGTGTCATTGTGAAAAAAATAACATGCAGGCTATGAAACACCTTATTTGCCGTTGAAGTGTTGAACTTACAAATTTATTCAATTTATTTTTATTTTCAGAGCCCTGGTGGTGGCGATGGGAGTGGTGATCGCGTAACCAGCACTCGTGACAAAGTACAGTTGGATGGCGTTCAGGTGAGGTAGATACCGATAGACCATCTGCTCCTTCTTTCCAGTCATTTACTGGTTGCCGGAAAGTCTGTAGTTTTCCTGAACGGCTACTTAATTTTGCAAGGTGTGGGCTGATCTGGTTAAAAAAAGAATCTCTTAACTCTGAAGAAATGCCCGATGGGTAGATAGATGCTGGATAGGCTACGTGCTTTCACTCACCAGCGTGATACATAGTGGCAGAGAAGGGGGGGGGGGAATAGAAAATGAGTGAGCTTGGAACAAGGGTGTCAGCGTCAAAGGATGCCAACTAAATTTTGCAAACATTTAAAATATTGTAATCTGGAAAATAAAAGGTTTATTGCGTAACTACAGTAGCCTCAGCTTTAGTCGAGATCAAGTGTTCGTATCTGGGTGCTTTCCGCTATTGATTTTACAGCTTTCCAGCAACCAAGCAGGGAACTTTTTATCCCCTAATTTGCTATCAGGGCAATAGGAGTAAAACGGGCTATGCTCCTTGAACGAGATAATGCTTAGGCTACTGTAATTTGGTTCCTTAATATTCGAAATAACTTTGGGTTGGTGGCAAACTTTACGTGTCATTTAGGCTAACTGTGTGTGACACTGCTTTTCACTTTAGGCTCGAGTGGAAAAGGTTCACGTGGACGGCATCGCTAGGACTAAAGATGACGTCTTGTTACGTGCCGTCAAAGGATTGTTTGATGCTCGAGACTTTCAGCAGGTACTTTTGGAATTCTGAAATGAGCCCTAGTGGCTACGCAAAAAAAAATTGTTTGGTTTATGGGCAAGGTTGCAAATTGAAGCACCAGGCAATCAAGCATTTTATTTTATTTTTATGTTATTTAACTGACCACATGCTCAAAGCTGAAAGAATTTGTAGTCAGCTTTAAAATATATATAATATTTTGCTAATATGTTATTTATGTTTGTAGTATTCAGCATTTTTTAGTTTTGCCAAACGACTTCTAAACTAGTTCAAGACCGGGCTAGCTTCAGCATGCTAATTAATTTACTGTTACTGTTGAACTTGTTTTGAGTTTGTTAATTTATCACCAGCAAGGTGCCTACGCTGTCATCCGCAGAGTATTCTATACTGACGAACCCAAACAAGGGCGAAATAGTCTTGTCTTAAAAGATCTGTATGAGTGAGAGCAGTTTGATTTTAATTTCTTAATCATTTGAAGGAGAGACTTGAAATTTGTACCATTGAAAAGCTCATTTCGAGCCGGGTAAAATGGTGTAAATGTATTGAAATCAGGGGTGTGCGAGTAGAATAATTTTAATTTGAGTAAAGTCAAGCCGAGTTTGCAACAGAAGAATCCAGTATCGAGCCGAGTTCGAGTATTTGGTGAACTCACTTATTTTGCAAATATCTTTTTTTATTTGTTAGTTTAATAACAAGTGAGATGCTGCTTAACGGACTGTGTAGGTCAACATGTACAAATGGTTTTCCAGTTTTTAGGACATAACTTTAAAATGGTTTGATCAAGTGACTTTTAACTTACACCACTGGAACGCTCTCGTCGAGACGATGAATTTGGTATATTTGAACGCCAAAATCGGTCAAAAATGGGCGAATTTATCGTATTTTTCCCGGAATCGAGTTTTTCGAGTATGGATTCAAGTGACAAGCTGAGTTCGAGTACATGTTGTATACCCGGCTCGGCTCGAATTTTTCGAGTATCGCACATCCCTAATTGGAATATCAAAAGTCGGTTTTTAGCGAGTAGACCAAGATTCAGATAAAAAATTTTGACCCACTATTTTAAGTCGCCCGCATGCACTTGTACATCAAACAATTAACTTGCATGGGCAAAGTATAAAACGTTTCTCAGGTGCTGCCTCACCATTTAATTTATTTAGGATTCGAAACAAACTTTGCACTTTGTAAACTTTTTACCAATTTCGATGTTTCATTGTGCAATTTTAAGCATTCTTTTCATTGGCTCAGGTCAGAGGCCTACCCAATATTGTAAACAAAGCACTATATCAACAATTTCAAAAGGTTACAAGATTAAAAACATCAATCGTAGCGAATTTTTGGTAGTCTGTTATGCAGAAGATGTAAAAATACGGCCGACTATCTTCCTGCGCTTTTCACTTCTTTTCTGAACCTCACCTAGTCAAGTCCTAGCATCATTCAAATTTCGGTGGCTCTACAGGATTTGTAAAGCTGATTTTCCACTTTTTTTGCAATGCACCAGATGGATACCTCGCACAGAATCAACTGGGAAGGGACTGAAGTGTTGTTTGTGTCCAACTCGAATAGAGATTCACATCTTAAGGGGCTGGAATCCCTGGCTATTCAACACCACGTCCGCCAGAAGGCTGTGCTCACGAATATTCAGGGACCTACTAACCCAGCTGTCAGTTTCTGCAGCGCAACGAGTTCAGATAGCATCTGAGAAAAAAGTGGAAAAGTAGCCTTACAAATATCGGAGGCCACGTTGAGCCGCCATAATTCGAATGACGCTAGGACTTTACTAGGTGAGGTTGTGAAAAGTAGTGAAAAATGCCTGATGAAGATAGCGGCTGTGTTTTTTAATCTTGGAAACTTTTAAAATTGTGCGTGTATTGCTTCGTTTACAATGGCTTTTATATTTTGTTGACATCCCTATCCAATATAGCCTATTTTAAAGCATTGAGAAGTTGTTTAGTGAAAACCAATTAACTTTAGGTTACATGAAATGGTGTGTATAAAAAAAGCCCGTCCCTCATCAATTTTATATTTTAGGTGTTTGTACCTGAGCTACATTTTCTTTTTTAGTTTGTTGCTAAAAGAAAAACTATTTTTATTTTAAATTTCAGGTGGTGTTGGCAGCCCACGAAGTGCGAAGTAACCTCGAGTCCATGGGCTGTTTTAAAAACATCGGCATTTACATCGATACTGACAACAGTAAGAGCTCTAGTAAAACAATTTATTCTGTTAAACGAGTCAGTATCAGATTTGTTAAGTGAATGAAGAGTTCCATCACGTTTGTTATGTAATGCCGAAAAAGGCTTAATCCATCGAAGGCTTAGGTAACCTGTAAAATCTTTGATGTGAACATGCTATGTTACCTTAAAGTACTTAAAAGCTTTTCTAACACAGTAGTGCGGATTCAAATCCTAAGTTGTTGTAACACTTCGAATTTGGTAAATGAGTTTTAAACATGTTCTAGCTAAACTTTCCTCCATCGACGGAGCATAATATTGCACTCGTCCACAAGATTGCGGTAACAATATTTATCTATCGGGTCAATTCTTTAGGAGGCAATCACCGTCATTTCATCTTCACCTTTTTAAGAAGTTCAGGGATCGTATAGTTCCTATTTTTTTTTAAGCATTCCGTATTTTCCTACTTTTTTTTTAAGCATTCCGTATTTCCCCCTTTTTTGAAGTCCTCCTGCTGCAGGTACTCCTGCCACTACTGCTGCAGCATCCCGAACCACTCAAAACTGGCCGTCTAAACATCATGAAACTCGGTGTCAGGCTAGCCCTCGTCCCCGCGCACACTTAAGCCCAACCACAAGTCCGTGAGACCTCTGTGAGCCGACAAGATCTTCCGAAGATAAACCGCGTGGCATTGGAATAAATCTGGGGTTTTACTTTGATCCTTGTTTCGTCTCCGGAAGAAGTTTGGCTGATGGTCAATGAAATATTGAAATGTTCGCCACCATCATGTGGTTGAGTGTTATATTTTGCTTCATCATGTGTAGTTTTTTGCTATGAGCTACATGTGGCACTTGATTCCTATGTCTGTAACTTCTGCCAATACATTTTTCCTTTCTAATTCCATTAAAAAAAAGTTGGATTTCAGGCCCTGTCACGTTAATTTTTTTTTTCTTTTTACAAAAAATACAGAGAAGTGCCAAAGCAAAATAGCAGTTACATAAATTAAGGCACGGAAATGTATAAAATTACTTTCTTGTCATTAAATACAGGAAACAAATCTAATTGGCGCCCATTTTCAACACTAAAAATACTCAACAGTATTCTGTGAATTTTCGATAGGCATATGTCCATAAAGGTGGTAAATTATGGTGCTCTATCTTCTTCAGGCTAAAATATGTTTTCTTCTGTTGTTTACATCGCTGCAGTGTTAGCTGTATCGAGGGAATTATTTAAATAGCGCGGGCCTCGTAGCCTACTGTGTGTGTTAGGCCAAGCTTACAGTTGTAAATTGAATTTTCTCTTATGGCTTGCTTCAAGTAGTGATACTGTATTTTAGCAGGTCTATGCTTCATAGACTGTTTTTTTTTTTTTTTTAAATAATCCTGAAATAAGTGGCTAAAAAGAGAGAGAGAGCCATTTCTTACTAGTTTAACTTATTTAAACAAAATATTTTGCTTCCAGTAAATATTTTTTGTGTAAATTACTGTAGCCTCCATTTAACAAAATGCTTCTGTAAGATGATAAAACAATTTTTCTGAACATTCCTAGCCAAACTTTGAAAATAGGCCTATAGGTTTTTGTTTAGATGCTGAGATTTAAATTTTTTCTTAACTTCCAAAATTGTACAATCAATCGATTATTTAAATTAAACATTAAATCTAAACTATCGTGGGAGAATCCGTTGAATTGTAGTTCATTGTCAAGAGCCGCGTATTTGATATTGCTAGTGTGGGCCTGTAAGTCGAAAGCAAATTATAAAAAAAAATTGCAATTTTTTAACATTTAATCGTATCGCATTACGTGATAAATTTTGAAATCGTCCAACCCTAGTTTTTTTCTGTAAGTATGACGACGTCTTCTAACCAAAGTGAATCAGCCGAAAAATCAGTATTTAAGTTCTAAATCTAGGGTTATTGTAAAATTAATGGTTGTTTTGCTAATCTGTAGGTCCAGGGGCGGCAAAGGAGGGACTTGAAGTGACTTTCTTCGTGGATGAAATGAAACGGTTCGTGGGTGGTGTCAATACCCTGGTGGGCAACAACGAAGGCAGTCTAGTAAGTAATATTGGGTGCACTACAGCTATGCGTGTATGTATGTACATCGGCTGGTAGTTGATGCATCCAAACGTAACTCTAATTAAAACAGATTGGATTGCATTTTCAAATTAAAACAAAAATCTTGCATGATTTTATCTTCAATTGCTTGTAGCGATATTGCACAACTGTGATGGGGAGTATAATATAATTATTATTTATTGCATTCCGTACAACGAGGTACATGTAAATGATGAGAGAAAAAGAAATAAGAAAAAATAGTTAACAACTGTACAAGAATTACGTATAAAAAAGAGGCCAAATTGTATCTATACACGAAATTGTGGCTGGAACCGAGTAACGTTTTTCCGTCTCCTATTTTTTGCAGGTGTTTGGTATGCGCCTGCCAAACATAGGAGGCCGTGGTGAACAGTTTCAGGCTGAGTACTCATGTGGTACAAAGAATTCAACTGGTTTTAATGCAACATTATCCAAACCTATTTTGGGTTGGAAAAATATGAGGTATGCTTTATAACTTTATTCAATTTATTTTTTTACAAATGTCAAATGACAAGGTTGTTAAAATACGTGCAGTACTGGAATTGCACCTTGACCTGCACTGTGACTGAGGTTGGCGCCAATGACCAAGTTGTCGACGCGCCATTAAGCCTCACGCCCCCCCCCCCCCTTGACGAGTTTGCTCAGCCTCTTTTGATTATGGTTCTTATTATTAAAAAAATATGTTTGACAGGCAAGGTAAAATGGCAAAGTTATCAACATGGTATATTCTTATAAGAATTCCTGGCACTTTTGTGAAGCCTGGCACTACTCAGTGTGTGGATTTGTTGTTTTTACCAATTTTAGTTCAGCACATAAAAAAATAATACGCATTTGTATCAGACTTAACATGTGTCTTACACCATACCCTAATTCTTTTTAATTTAGTATAACAGGTGCAGCCTATCAGCAAGGTAATGACTTTCCTTGGAGTGGATACCGGCTGACTGATCGTGGCGGTCTTATCGACTTTGCTGTACGTTGAGTTTTCTTTTTGGTAATTTTAAACTCGCGTTTATGTTTGCGGGAGCTCTAAGGGATAATGTTTTATTTTTTTTTTTGGTCTAAACAGTTTGATTCAGCTCCTAAAGTTAAACACTCATTACGCTGGGAGGCAGTTTGGAGAGAAATTGGGTGCTTAGAGCGGACAACATCTTTTGCCGTGCGTGAGGAGGCGGGTCATTCGTTGAAAAGCGCTCTCAAGGTTAGTAAAGGAACGATTCCAGCTGAAGCCAAAGCACCAGAAGGCGGAGGAACAGTCTTGTTTTATTTTCATTCTGTTGAATCTACACCCATTTGCTTTTACTATTTCAGCATATTCTGACGATGGATCGTCGGGACAGTCCCATCCTCCCAACTCGTGGTATTCTATTTAAACTGCAACAGGTGAGAAAAACAAAAGACTTTTTCGAAGCTGCACATTTTCGTGGAACGGAATTATTAGGGCTTTACTAAATTTGTTAGGCCAAACATCTTTGCCCATGGTGAGCTATTTGGCTTGACCTAAACTTGTTATTTGTAAACTAAATAATAGTGAACTGAACATTTATTAAGTTATTTCACTGTGATCATGTAGCAAGGAACAATGTAGGAGAGTAAAGACAAAACAACAGAAACACGAAAGAATGGGGTACTCTTTCAAATTAGATGGGAGGGGCTGCTCATCGCATTACACAGCAACCATGTCATTGTCAGGAGGGAGGACGCAGCTCGTCGTAGACAGTGGGTATGTTGTCATCAGTTTCTCTAAGGGCTGCCAATCACTAAATATAGTTATGGAGGACTGAAATTTTACATGTTTTTACGTCGACAGCCTATTGAAAATTTGGAAAAATACGATGGTGTTTTTCCTTTTTTGAATTTAAGCATTACTTGTAATATCTGGACTTTCAAACTTTCCGAATTCAAAGTATACGATGGTTAGCTTATTAACCTGAAACTGGAAAATTATTTGTACACATTGACCCGTGCAGTCAGTTTGTGGCATGAGGGCTAAAAAAATTTTCTTTTGAATTTTTTTTTCTGGCATAATTTGGTAGCCTGATGTCTGTTGAACATATCTGCTTACTTATTTTTACGATTTTCCTTCTCTAACATCAAGAAAATAAATGTTGACTGCAGATGCACTGGCTTCCAAACTTGTAAATTTAGCCTCTCCTGCGCTGCTGCAAATGTGCTGGAAAAGTTATAAAAAAAACTGCAATATTCTACGTATTCTAAGTTATTTTAGTGTACTAGATGCTGTTTTGGTCTATAATAGTGGCCATTCATAAAAAAAAAACTAGTGCTGACAAAATAGGGATGTATTGTTGGCAAGCTATGTGAGAATGTTCTAAAATAGAACGATAAGCAGCACATCTCGCATAGCTTACGAAGGCTAGAATGAGACAAAAATCAAAAGGAAATAGATTAGAAATGTAAAAAGGGGTATGAACAGTCCCAGAATAAATTTTATGTTCTGCAGATCACTGAGATGCCTGCAAGTATCTATTTTTCATGGATGTTTGACATTCTTCTGACATAAATAAGTTTCTCAACTTTGAGTGCATTTTTACTACATTTCTTTTTTCTGCATCGCGCTGTAACACATGATGTACCTTTTCTCACAAACTACTTGTCTGTTTCTCCCACGGCTTGAAAAATCGTTAAAAAAACAAAAAATGTGTTTTTTTATGGCAAATTTTGAAAAAATAAAAATTTGTAACCAGTATTTTTTAAACACGTTTTTCTGAGTTTCAGCATGTAGCAACATACATTGGCTCTTTAAAAAGTCCAACCGAACATATCAGTCCTTAGAAAAGGTACATACGCTAAGTGATGTTTTATTTTTAAACAATTTTACAAAAATTAAAGTTAGGCTCCAAATTTAAAATTATTTGGCTTGTTTTTGACGGTCTATCAAGTGCCTACCCTCATGCAAATTTTCAGAAAGATAGTTCTAATAGAACCATAGAAAAAATTCCTAAAGTTTAGCCGTCATGCCACCTTAAGAGTGTCTTAACCGTTATTACACTAATAAATTAATATGAAACTTGCAAATATTATTAATAAAATCTGTTATTGGAACAACTTTGAAACTCGCTATGATTGTCAATAAAAACCTCACCACTAATTTCGCTCATTTTTAAGGCTGTGCCGGTGCCACTATTCCCGATACCGGTTCAATACTGGTGCCCGTTTACCCGGTTCCGATCCCAGTACCGCTGCTATTGGTCATTTGCCGATACTGTGCCGATGCCGATACCAAGCCGGTGCCAATGCCGATGTCAAATCACCAAGCTGACTATCGCCTTAGCCCAGGAACGCCAATGACAGAGAAGAATTCACAACGAGATCTTGGCATCGTCATTGACCGCGACCTGAACTTCTCAAAACACATTCAGGCTGCTGTGGCTAAGGCTTATGGGGCCCTCGCCATCATCCGGACCACCTTCTCAACCCTCCCAAGGAAGACCTTCCTCATGCTGTACCGCAGCAAAGTTCGCAGCATTCTGTAGTATGCAGGCCAAGCATGGTGGATTCGTTTTGAAGAGGACCGTGACAAGCTGGAACGTGTCCAGAGACGTGCCACTAAACTTGTTGTGGGACTCAAAAACGCGTCCTACCCCGACCGGCTTGCTGCCCTCAACATCCCAACACTGAATTACCGTCGTATCAGAGGTGATCTGATTTTCACTTACAAGATCCTCAATGGTGAAGAACCTGCAGCCAAGGAATGGTTCACCCTCTCTGCGAGCTCTGCCACTCGGAACAATTGGGCAAAACTCTTTAAGAAGAGATGCAACACGTCCCTTCGCCAAAACACACTTCCTTTCCGTGTGGTTAACACCTGGAACAAACTGCCTCAACGCACCATCGAAGCAACATCGGTTCTGCAGTTCAAACAGAGACTGGATACCGTGCTCCCTTCCATCATCGCCCCCTACAGTTATAAAAACTGGTAGCTTCGTGGGTACCCTGGTGTAAAAAGCTCTTTTTGCTTGCTGCTGGGTTTTTTTTTCATATTCATATATGATAACTTAATAAAGAATACAAAATATGTTGATATGTCAGTAATTTAATGGTGTAACAAATGTAACACTTTTACAAAGGAATTGTATGCTAACACTTTAGCGCAACGAGATTAAAAACCTAGCAAATTATTTATTTTAAAATTGCTTAATTATTAGTAGCGTTGGGAACAATATGCCACGTTATTAAAATACGAAAATGCCGATTCTGGAAAAAACAATCCGATGCCAGTACTTTTCCGGTGCTGGTTAACCCGGTGCCGATTCAATACCGATACCAGCGGTACCTGCAGCCGGTCCCGGTACCAGTATTGGTACCTGCACAGCCTTACTCATTTTCAAAAAGAAGACCCTCCTTAGTCTTGCAAATTTTCGACAAAACTTTGTCTGTCCTCTTTAGGCTCTCTTAAGTACTGAGTCGAACTCTGGTTACAGCTTCTACTACTTTGAGCATGACTCAAAGGAGGAAAAATGTTATAGTCAAAGTAGTAGAAGATGTAACCCTAGTTCAACTCAGTCCTTAAGAGAACCTGAAGAAAACATGAAGTTTTGTCAAAAATGTGCAATACTAAGGAGGGTCTTCTTTTTGAAAATGAGTGAAATAGTGGTGAAGTTTTTATTGACAATTGCAAACATCATGTCTACCAAATGTGCGCACTAGGCTCGATACTCGACTCTTCCGTTGCAAACTTGTCTCGGCTTGAATTCAAATCTTTCTACTGGAACTCACATTATTACACAAATAAGAGTTTTAGTGCAATGAGTAGGTCTACACTCATGTTATTTGTAAGAAGACCGCCACGCAAACTGTCGACAATTTTCACAAACCCTGAACCATCGTGTTATGGAATAATAACTGAAAAGTTGCCAATTTCTATTATAGGAATTTGCAGGCTTGGGTGGCGACGTCGGCTTTGTAAAGCACGAGTTGGAGCTGCAAAGCAATCATATGCTTCCCTTAGAATCAGTAAGTTGAAGTTCTATTTTTTCTTGTTGCTTGTGATAATTTTATTTTATGTGGTAATGGCCGAAACCGATACCACACCGATTAGACGAAAAATGACTGGCAATTCTAACAAACAACTAATGCCGATCGTGTTTACAATCTCATAATCTCCACCAGCAAAGCCATAATTGTTCGCAGTGTAGTTTTTTATTTATATGATACTTAATTTTATAATAATAATTTGGCTTTACCACCGTTAGGCAGTCGGACAACGGAAGGGCGGTGAGCCACTAACACCGTGCCTTTTGAAAGACAATCTAGATATTGAAAGGGGATTAGACAAACTTTTTCCTCATCCGAGCTACAAAACTGCCGTTAGCGGTCATTTCAAGAAGGGCTGAAGGTCCTCCGTACTAAGCTTTCTACAAAAACCCTGCACTGTGGACTGGTCCACAGTTTCGGCACTCAGGGCATTCCAGATGCGGACAATCCGGACTGAAAAGAAGTTAAAGCGGCTATTTGTTCGTGCTGCTTGGACAGCGAGCTTCCAGTCATGGCCACGAGTGTTTATCGAACGTGGTGCCAGATCAAAAATGGGTGATATACTGCGGTATGTCCTCTCAGAATTTTGTAAGTCAAAATTAAGTCAAACCTAATTCTGCGTAGCTCAAGTAATTCCAAGCCTGTCCTAGCAAGACGATCTACATAATTTAAATCACGGAAGTCTTGTAATCGCTTCGTAAACTTTCTCTAGACCGACTCTACGTCCAGTTTGTCCTCAAAATCATTCCTGTCTAGAAAGCTGTAGAAACTCGAAACTTGTGCGCCGTTGCTTGTAGCATCATTGCTGTCAACGCGTGAGCATCCCATTCCACAACCGGAAATACCCTAGTTGTTTGTTCTAGACCACATGGCGTGGGCAGATTTTTTTATTGAGCCCTCGTAATTAAGACTTGGGCATTGACTGCATAACCAAGTGGAGCGTGAATGAGGCATTTGCAGGAAGACTGTGGCACATTTGTACCTTTGTCACATGTTGGCCCTGGAGGGTGTTATACAGGTCAAGCAACTACTTATTCGTAGTCAGTGGCTGCACCAATATTACGCCACTATCAGTCATTGACTAACATTTCTGAAAACTCCCCTGAGTAAGAGTCGATGTGTTGTAACACAATTACTAGTACTCAATGGTCGGAGAGGAGCAAACCCCAAGGTATTACTGTATTACATGTTATTTGGCAATTTCTCGGAAACTGATTTTGTGCATCATTTCTTAACTTTAAGGTTTATTCATGAAACTGTAATTCATTAAGGCGGAATACTTAAACTCGATCTTCATTTCTGAGAAATAAGACCGCACGTGCGCATTAGCCATCCACTGCTTGTAGGGTGTCTATGTACCCAATATTTTGATTCAATTTGATAGAACCTCTGGACATACATCTGGAGTGGAAAGGGTTTATAATGCATACGGACTACTCAAAATGCTGAATGAAGAATAATTGCCTTTACAGTACTGAGTAAAATGTGACCAAGGTGAACGCAACCGGAAGAAACACAAGCTAGGGCAGCTTAGCATCACTCCCTTTTAAAAATCTCTTTCCTCCCCATGATAAGTTATGGAAATAAAAAAAAATAGTACCCTTTCGTGTTGGGTTGTAAACCGGTTCTGACGGTGTACCGCGGTACCAAAAACGCAACGTTACCAAATACCGTGCATTGTTAAAATACCGGTATTGTTTTAATATGAAAAAAGGCGCTAAAATTATAACAATAGTTCATTTAGTCCTTGTGTTGTAGGGCCCAAAGCAGTGCAATAAAGTTACAGCTCAACAATGGTAAAATTGATTGATTGATTGCTTTTATTATGAGCCCTGGCCCTAACCCATGCGCTCATCCTAACCAAAAATTACGTCAACCTACCAACAACATGACATAAAAATACGCAAACGCACGACCCTTGCATAACCCTGAAATCCGTAATATGTACACCACCGCACACCCCAGTTTGTACCTATTCCCCACCTGTCACTAAACTCAGAAACCTCACAACATGAACCAAGGGGGAGGAAGAGGTGAGGCTAACTCTATAACTTTATGGTAAAATCAAACAATTCTAAGCAATGCTTAAAAGTTGAGCCAACTTGCATTTCCTTGATGATTCCACCAGTGTTTGTTTTTATTTGCATTTCATGTTAACTACAAATTTTAGAAGAATTTTTAATCAAATATATCTTGAAAAATGCATTAATCAGGCTTAAATCGGGGGGGGGCCAATAATTTTTTCCCATTAAAACTACATCAACAAATCACATTTTTAAATACAGTTTATTATTTAAAAATCGGGTGTTGCTACCCCAGAAGTAGGATACCAGATACCGCATCATTCATAAGTACCGGAGAAAACCGAGTACCGGGGTTCTAAACTTAGCACCGGCACCAGCTAAGAAATTTCTGGTACCGCCCAACACTACCTTGAAGGCAACTGCAACTGGCCATGATTTTTTTCTTCTTATAAAATAATAAAACAAAATACACAGTTAAACGATATGAGTTTGCTTAAGGGGAGAAGTACATGCCAGTACTTTCAAGTTGTGTGGTACTGTTCGAAGTAGGAAACTACTCATTACGCTCACTTTCAAAAACAGAATACTGACAGTAACTTGCAAGTTTTTCGATTCTATTTCAACAATCTTCATCGGGCAGGGACAAGAAAATTGAGTTTTCTGGTTACATTCTCGATATTTTCGTCTGCTTGCTCGAAAAGAACGTCCACGGCTTCCGATATATACAAGGTAAGCACAACAAGCGGCATGGCCAGTTGGCCACCTGTATATACAATACTGGCTCCAATATTTACAATGTTACGTTCACTTGAACAAATGGCGTGGTTATCGCAATAAACAAGGTCCTGGTACATTTATTACTTGTGTCTTTGCTTCTGCACACCATCTAATTCTTTTCCAGCCAAGTGCATGACTTTTGGATTAGATTGGCCCTGGATGTTCATTAGGGGAGGATGTAATTCCTTAAGTGGTGTTGGATCGCTATAGACTCGAGGCACCGTAGGTGTCGATCTCTTCTCAAGTTTGCTCTTACTAGTGTCTGTGTCTTGTCCCAGCCAATTGCGTGTTCAGTTTCCATGCAATGTACTGCAATTCAGTGTTCTTCCACTTCATTCCTGGTGTTTCCAATGTGCTGCCCAAGCCTTGACCTCACCCCTTTTCTCGTCTCGCCAATGTAAACTGAACTGCATCCATTGCATGGCACTAAATACACTCCTTCGCTCGTATCCTGTACATCTCCCATAGCCGCCTCGTCTTTCTCCTTCTGCTTCCCTCTGCTTTTTTGAGTGCTGCCCTGCATACTCTGCCCCTTCTTGACAATCCTCGATTTCAGACCTTTGACATTCGTGAAATAAGTCGTGAAGCCTTGTTTTCGTAGGATTTCGCTGATTTTCTAATTCCTTCAAGAAAAGTTAGGCTCACTCTGGGTGTTTGTCTTTCTTCTGGACGTCTTCAACGTCTTTTCTTTTTCTTTCCTCCTGGTGCAGCTTTTCGCAATTCCGTGTTGAAGGTGAGCGTAATGAGTAATTTACGAGTTCGAAGTGATTCAACAGCATTTCAAAGTAATTCAAGGAAGCCTAATGGTTTATTTTGTGAAACTACTGCTTGTTTGGGGCGCCATTCTACTTGAATGTCAGGCATCCGTATATTTAGATCTATTATTGGCAGTTGAACACTTGAATTTGAACTGCTCTCACCCTCAACAGATCTCTAGACAGACTTTTTCACCCAATTGAACTGTAGAGTAGACGTTACTTCCCTTAGAATCAGTAAGTTCTTTTTTCCTTTTCACTTGTGATAATTTTTTTTGTTATTCTTCATATATAGCTTATTGTGCATACTTTTTGTGTGTCCTTATTATGAGTTGTATTTTAAATTATTGTTTCTTTTCTAGGTATTTCAAGTGTCCCTATTTGGTGGCATAATGCGTCCCCTTAGCAAACAGAAGATAATCTCTATAAGTGACAAATTCTTCCTGGGTGGTCCACTCAGCCTGCGAGGCTTCACGACTCGTGGCGTTGGGCCGCATAGCCAAGGTGCTTCTACTGAGCCAGCCTTTGGTACATTGCCAGCATAGAATATTAAACTCCTCCCCCGCATGGATTGTCCTAGTTACTAACACTTTAGTAAGAGTTGATTTTTGCAGTATTCCTACGTCAAAACAAAGTAGCTTGTTCAAAATTGTGAGGGTGCTGATTGTTGCGTGAAAGCATGATTTTATTATTTGAAGTAAAGTAGGCTCCTTCACGGGTAGTACCAGTTATAAAATGTCATAATTTCTTCAACCGAGTTGAAGAAAACAATGTCAATCGGTTATCCTTAGTCCTATAAAGAGATTTTGGTTAGTCATTACTTTGTTTTTAACTGGAGTCGTTTTTGTGTTTTAAAAAAATGTATAATTACTTTCATCCGTGTTTTGTCTAGTAACGTCTAGTTTGTTTCGATTTCAAGTATCTACTGTATAGTGAGATGTTAGCTTATAGCGAAATTTTAAAAATGGACTCGGAATGCGCTCGAGGAGTTCATTAAACTGTGTTGTCATTACCTCAAAGGTTTTTATTTGTAGCAAATTTGATGGTTGTAAATATATAAAAATGGAACAGACGTAATCCAGATCTGAACCGGTCTTGGAGTCAAATCTTCAGAATCTGGATTGGATTCGGTTTTGGAAAAAAATTTGCCGGTGTGCCGATTTAAAGCGTTTTTTTTCTCTCCAGCTTTTAAGTGGTGCTAATCTCGTATTGATATCACAGAAAACCATTCAGAAATTGTAAAAAAAAAACAAAGAATGAGTAGGAAAATGTTCTCTCGCTCTTTAAGTTAATTCAGTCTTTCTGGTAGAGAAAACAGTGGTCCGATCACGGCCAAAATTTGCGTGTCAGTCTGTGTTTCAACTGTATCAGTATCGGTAACGTATCAGTGACGGTACCGGTAACTGGATTGTGTTAAACCAGTTCTCACTCAAATTAGTAGGCCCGTAACTGCTTTTGGTGGTTAGGCCTGTACATTTCTTGAAATTGTGTTACTGTTTACTGTAACTGCGGCATAATACAAGTTTTCGGGATTCGGTTAAGGATCTGATCAGGAAAATCTTGCAAATTACCCGGATCTGATCTGGCTTTGGAAGAAGTTGGTTCGGTTGATCCCTAAATAAAACTGAAAAAAAATTTTAACTATTTTTTCAGTTTTAACTAGCAGTCAACCGAACCCACTTCTGCCAAATTCAGATCAGATTCGGTTAATTTTGGGTTTTCGGATCCGTTTTGCTGCAGACTTTAACTAGAAACGTGTGCCGCAAATGAGGCTGATTGTGTCGTACCAAGTCGGTTACGAAAGCAGTTATGAACTTGAGTGAATTGCGACATAACGGAGATATGTGAACATAGCAAAATCAATAGAAAATGCTTCATTTCTTTTCTTTGGCGGTCATATCCATAGGTACTGATTAAGGATCCTGGTAGAAAGCCGGTCAAGTAGTTATTTACGAAACTGTCATTGTAGTCTCTCCCCTCACCTCCCCCCTCCCCCCAAAAAAATTATTTTGTAGTTAAAGGAACCTAAAACTAGATTGTTTCCTCGCCAACCATCTAAGCAAAGAGTTAATCCCTCTCACGTAGTTCCCCTTCCCCCATTATACAGATACCGACACTGTGATTGAAGTGGCACTATCACCGAATGAGAGTCTGCAGAAGTTAGTAACAAACAGCGCTATCTAGTACTTGCTTGAATCAGGCGAAGGAATGCACAAAGCCGTTTCTTTTAATGAAAGAAAAAGCCACGATCTCCTTAATGTTGAGTGAAAATTTGGTACGTTCTCATGCACTGGGAGCAATCTGTAAAGGTAAACAATAAGACTGCAACGATTCTGATACTTGATTGGATCGGTTGCCGATATTTGCGGTTATCGGATCGGTATCGGCTACTTTCGCAGATATATGGATAACTCTGGAACCATTTGATATTACGACATGTGGTTCGCGGTGTTCTGCTAATGAAATCACTGAGTATCTTCCTAGCTACATGTTAACTGTGGGTTACTATTTAAAAAAAAATTTTAAACAATTATTTGACTTTAGCAGAAAACTACACCTGTGATGAAAAATTGCAAATACAATTTTTGATATCGGTACCGGTATCGTCAAAATTTGTAAAACCGGTTCAGGATCAGTAAAGTTGGTATCGGTGCAGCCTTAGTCAGCAATATCAATGCCGCTAGATGGCGCCACAGTATTTCCAGTCGATGATAGTGCCACTTTAAATGGTGGGAAGTGAACTGAATGTTCATGGTCGCAATGGAGCTGAAATTAGTTATACATACTGGAAAATGAAATATCCTGTATTAGTACATCTGGTAAGGATTTTGCTAGTGTCTTTTTTTTTTCCCCAGTTATCACTGCCATCAGGCCAATTTCCTTAAAGCAGTGACACAAATGTAAAGCAGTACATTTAAATCTTTGTGTCTTACTACTGTATGTGCAAAATACTTCCCTTATTTTCTTCTTAAATCGCATATTTAATGCCCATATTTAACAATTTTGAATCTACCGAGCCTAACCACTAGGTGGCATGTCTGCTCACCATCTATTACCCATCAGGCCATGCCATCCCTGCCTCACTATTGCTTGGGCATCGTATTAGTAACTCAATGCTTTCAGTGCTCCGCATACGTAAAAAAATGTCCTATAAGTCTTTTGAAGTACAGAAAAACACCGGGTGATTGGCGTCCAGCGTGCCATAAGCACAGAAATTGTGACCTTATTACGAATCCATGCTCCATTTGTCTTATTCATTGGACTGATGCTATAAAATCCATTCGTCATGCCTGGAAAAAATTAGACCAAAATGATATTCAAGATGTTGTTCTGACTCTTTTGATTGTTCCATTCCAGCGCGAGTCCACAGTGCCTTGGACGAGAGATTGTTTGCACATTTCGGTTACGAGTCTAATTAGACTTTATTGACTAAAAAACATGTTTCAGAAAACAGAAACCAATGCATCTGATAAGCCTACTGCCGATGTCAGCTCTCTTCTTAGTCCTACTGCCAGCAAACATGTCAATTCTGAATCCATTCGATCAACTCCAGTAAGGAACTTTCCAGTGGAATTTGCACAACTCTTTACAAACTTCTTAGAAAGTGTAGCTTCGCAAATAAATTCCCTAAAATCTTCCATTCCACATATCATTGACACAAAACTCGTTGAAAGGGAATGCGCTCCTGTTGCGCAGTCCAACATGGTGGCCCATCTACAGTTTTGTGGGCGGAGAGAGCGCTCAATGCAGCGACAAGTGGGAATTTGATCACTCTCATACTTCTACGGCAGCTGCAGGTACAGCAAGGTTCGACTGACTCAGCTAACGTAGCGGTGTTGATCGGTTTTGGACCGCAGTTCCCTGAAAATACTCGGCATTTGTTGCGGCTTGTTTTGCCATGTCAGGTTGATAATTCTTTGGAAAATGTCAAACAATTGTCGTCTGCGAAGCAAGACTCTTCCGCAGCGTCACTCCCTATGCAGTGTAAAGTTCAAAGATGTGCTCACATCAGATGAGCAGAATGGCTGGTGAAAAGGAAAAGAAATCTGCCACGTCGGGGAAAGAGCAAGAAGAAACAGAAATCACAGAATGTTAGCAAAGAGTCTGTCTGTATTGGGCCCTAGTCTCTTAACTTGCATGGTAAGCCTGAGTCTCTTTGCCATAAATAACATGAAGGTGAGATTTCTCCATGTCACCAGGTTATGGCATCTTGGCATGGTGCACGAAAAGGAGCATGGCAGTCACCAATTGTTCCGATCGCCACGGCACCGGGATGTATTTGACGAAGCTGATACTGAATATTGACGGAGACAAGCGCGCATGTTGCGCAGTCATGACAACTACGAGTTTGAAATTGTGCCGGTCGCCATTACGAAACGATAAGGAGCTTACGCTTGGCACTGTGCCTCGGTTTTGGACCGCAGTTCCCTAAAAATACTTTGCCTTAAGTTTTACCAAGGCCTCAGGTTGATAATTCTTAAGAAAATGTCGGACAATTGTTGTCTGCGAAGCAAGACTCTCCTGCAGTGTCACTTCCGTCACAGTTCATGAAGCGTAAGGACGGCGTGAAGGGAAGTTCAAATGTTCGCTCACAGAAGAATAGCATATTGGCTGGTGAAAAGACGTCATGGCTGTTGGAAGAGATAGGATCGGGTGTCGTGTCTGGATCATCCTGTCAGTTGTCCCCAGGTGGCGACAGATATCGTAAACTTGGTCTGCGCGTCTGAAGATGATGTTAGCGAGTTATCGATCGATGGTGATCGGAACATTTTGTTGGACGTCGCTTGTAGAGGAATGAAAAAAAGGAAAGCCACGAATTTGCGACGTTGGTTTTTTAGTCAAAAGATTCCCCAACGCAGTTTTTAGTTGATCCTAGTGTTCGTCGTATAAGTTATCCATTGGAAGTGGATGAAAATAGTGATCTTTGCCTCTTCCTCTCCCCCACTGAAGGAATCATGGCGATATGTCTCTTTCACCGGACAACGTAGGAACGATGATCGAGGCTCAACTGAATCGGTTGATGTTTTTGAGGAAGGTTTTTCTTTTCCGCATTGGAGGGATTTTGCAAACAACATCAATTACTAGGTACTTCCAACTGCTTTTTGCAAAGAATTTAGAGAGACTAACGAGGAAAGATAAGCAGCAAGTTTCTGTGGAAATTCAGCCTCTGCCCCATGATCCGAAGAAAATGAATTTTTTTTCAAGCGCGCAGGCTATTTACATGACTTTCAACGACCGAATATTTACCCAAGAAAATGAGCTTAGAATTAGACTCAACTATCCCGGCTCTCGTAAGATGATGAGCAGTTAGTGCATTGGAGTTTATGTGCAGGCTCACACGCTGATCTAGTCTAATCAGCATCAACGGCAACGCTAAAGGCTTTCTTGGTGGAACCTGCTTCTACTACGGACGAGTCTATGCTGGAGGACTGCTTGAATTTTATGAAAAGAGCGTCTTCATTTCAAAAGGATTCTTTTAACAATGGTGTACGTGCAGTGCTAAAGATGACATTTCGACATCGGGATGCTTTCCTGGAGTCTGCGACTAACATTCCGTTGAATGTACGGTAGTAGGTCGATTGCGCCTCCTTCTTCCTATTCATTCATCCTCGGGGTATTTCAGTGATCAACTACTGGAGCTAGCACCGGAGTTAAGAGAAAGTCAAACTCCAGCCGACACCAAAACCAGTGTCGTCCAGTCGTTCGTTGTCAACGTATGAGAAATGATTACGAGGAACAACCATCCAGCAATCGAACGTAATGGCCCTCAACCTCAGGAGGTTACTAACTTCAGGGGGTGCCAGAGGTCCCAGTTCAGGACGGGAAGGTCCGTTATTTCTTTTTCGAGGATATGGAGGCCGCTTCTTTCGTAGAGGCAGAGGAGGTTTTCGGGGTAGATGACGCGGCCACTCACCCCCATTCGTGACTTCTCAAATGATCACCTGCTCCAATTCGCCAACGGGTCATTCCAGCACTGCATTAAATAAGCGATTTAAGCCTAAATATAAGGTTAATATTTTAGGATAGTAAAAATAAATTTTATATTTTAACATTCCGGTTTTTTTTCTGGTATAAAATTAACTGAAAACTTCATAAGTTTCTAAATCAACCTTTTATCCAACACATTCACGATCAAGAACTCCTGTTTGTGTGACCATTTTCTAATAGTTTGCTCCAGACCAGCAGTTGGTGTCTGGGCTCGTGGATGTGTTCTGAGAGATTTTTGGGAGACGTTGTCTCCAAATGTTCATTTTGCAAATTTGTTGCTAGGTGCCAACAGTCAACAGTTTTTAGTGTTTCTGATACGGCCTTTCCAACCAAGCAAACTCTAGCTAGCTTGCTCTTGTGCACAAAACTGCCCTGCGAACATGATAGATTCAGATGGATCCTCTTTTCTTTGCTTGGACCAGACGACGCGAATGAGCATGACGGCGTGATGAAAGAGCTAATCAGCAATCATGAAGGTAGTATAAAATCTTACGAACTTGTTAACGGACCTCAGAGATAAACTTCAAATTAAAAACAAAGCCAGGAAAGGTCACTAAAGTACTACAGTGCTAAAGAATGAATAGAAATAAGTAGAGAACTTCTTGTGTTATCTGGTAATATAAAGCAATTCATTTAGACGGAGTCATTGTGCCTCGTCGATGTGTAGCACGTGTTCAAGCAACAGAATGCACAAACTAAACATGTAATAAACTAAAGTTAGAAAGCTCTTAGTGTCTTTTAATGGAATTTGTTGATAGTTGGTTTTAATTACGATTGGTTACGTTACGGGCAGTAGTACTATATTCCTGGTTTCTGATTTTGCTTACAGCTGGCCATTGTGAGTTTTGTGCAAGTCGTGGCATCTAGCTGATTTGCATGTTACTAACTTTCATGCACAAACAACATTTGCACACGTGTTCATCTCGCAATGCCATATTTTCTTTGACATCACGTTGTTGCTTCGCGTGTGCATAATCAAGGCTTCAAGGAGGCTTTACCTGAACACAAGATGAGTATTTACACTGCTGTTTCAGCACGCAATCGCCTTCAATCCTGTAGTTATGGAGGATTGTGCGATTGGAAATTAGTTGGCCTAGTATGTTGGATTTTGGAGGAATGGTGATCTAATAAACTAAATTAGTAAATTTATTAAATAAATGAAAATAAAGGCATTTTGTTGAACCTAAATTTAATCAGAATTGCGTGTGTGAATGATCAGGTAATTGTTCAGGTTAGAAAAATGGGTTGTGTTGGATATAATGCTCTTTCTCAATTTTTGTCAAATTAAAACTGCAGCTAACCATGGACGTTAAATATATTTATGGTATGCAAGTGTTAGTTGCTCGAAATTTGTGTTTGAATTTTTTTTATAAACTTCAACCATGAAAGAAATTTGTTGTGGAAGCCTGCACTGCCCATGTTCGAGTGCAAACTAACACTTAACTGTGTGGATTGAGATTTTGAGTTATGCAATGTATTAGTTGCGTACAAGTTAACGTCCCATTGGTTCATTTCGTAGTAGTGCATACACGTGCAAGTCTTATTGATGGTTTAATTCTTTTTATTGTTGTCAGGTTGTGCAACTGGTGCTACGGCCTTTTGGGCAGGAGCGTTGCATCTCTACACTTTACTGCCTTTCAGGCCGGGCGAAGGCGGTTTTGGAGATCTCATTAGGACGCATTTGTTTGTAAATGTTGGAAACATCGGCAACTTTAAGTTTGGTGAGTGAATTTTCAATGAAAGTTAACATATACTTTCAAATTTTGTTAGCTCTAACTTATCACTGTTTGGACATATGGATAGCTAATTTGTTAAAACTCGAGAAACTCATCAACATATGTTGCTATTGGCAGCAGCCTACTTGGGTTACATTGCAGTAGTATGTCATATAGGCTTCCATTTTAACAAAGCACAGTTATATCGATTTTTGTTTATGTATTACCTTTGGGTCACCTACACAACTGGATGCAAAAAGAGCGATGGGAACATGTCTAAAACAATGTCATTACTGCGCCATCACAAGATGCCTTGAAAACCATCATTTTTAGCCTTGGTATACACCGAAATATCGCCAACAGATAGAACTACTGGTTAAGACTATGCGCCAGCTAAGTAGTAGCATCTGCAAGACACTTACCCCTGTGAGTGGGCCACGGCGTCATGTGTGGGGAACTGGGTTGTAGGTGAGCCTACATGTTAGTAGTTTAATCAGATAAAGTCTGAGATGTGCAGAGAAGCCTACTTTGTACTTGGATTTCGGGCAGCATGTGAAAAACCTGTTTCCCCTCAACATCCCGCGTGTTGGCCACTCTTATGATGAGACAGTTTAGTAAGCTCCATCTGGCAGCTGTAATTTTAGCTTATTCCAAGATAAAAATGAAGCTCATTGAAACATCGAACCACTGATTTATTTATTATTATACACCATGTGGGAAGTTAGCAACATCGTTGTCCTCTACATCTTGAAGCGCAACACACTTTGTCATGCGCATTTTATCGGAAAGCCCTCAAGTCTAAAGGAGTGCGTTGTTCACACCAGCGACCCAAAAGCAACAAGTCTTGTGCAACCGCTCCTTCCAAACCGCTGCTCCATCTCTCGAGGTTAGGTGGGGGGGGGGGTCTCCATGCAAGCCCTTGCCGGCCTATTGTCGGAAACAAGAACGGAACCCGAGAGGGCACCCTGTTTAGACAAGACGGCAAGATTCAAGTGAGCATGTTGTTGTCACGACAGGCGTGGTGGTTATGGTTATTACGTGGAAGATGCTGGCATCTTTTTACGAGTTCGTGATGGACAATGGTGAGAGCCTTTAAAGTGCTTCTGGCCATATAGGCTAACAGCTCTCATCTTTAACAGCTGTGTTCTGGAGCCCTCCGAGGCATAGTTGAATGTGTGAAGAATAATATTACTTACTCTGAAACGCTCAGTGCATACCTTCTTCGCATGTCTATCATCTCTTGAGTTAGCATCAAGTACCACCTGAAGGTAGCGAAACTTTACCCATGACAATGTATGGCCATTCAGAACTAGAGGACTCGTGCAAGGATTCGCAGTTGTTTTTCCTAAACACTATTTCAACGTATTTGTTGGAACCAATGTTAGGTCTTTGGCATGTGTGCAGAGGTCCTGCCAATGAGCTTGTCCTGCAGGAACTGCAATGCATGTCTTATGGGTGCAACGAGGACATTGTCGTTCGCAAATGCAATAATGTTCACAGAAACACTGTATACCCAGCAGCCGGTGGCTATCTTTGAGATTTAAAAAACTGCACCGTGCAAAACAAAACAAGAAAATGGAGAAAGTGAGATTTCTTGACGCACTCCACACGTTGCAATAAATGGAACAGACAGTCTTCCTAGCTGACCTAGATGGCTTGCCTGTCCCAACAGTTAGCAATCATGTCAAAATGTAAGAAGGAAACCCTCGCAGCTGGAGACCCCGTAATACTGAGTTCTGTGCCACCTTGTCAAAATCTTTTGCAACATCCACGATGCACGTAGGCATAAACCCGGGAACCTGCCCTGCCATACTTCCGAATAGTCTCTTCAACAGTGTACATAGCTGCTGTGGTGGAGTGTTTCCTTTCGAACCCAAATTGGGCACCATGGGTAGAAGTGAGAGTTGTAACTCGATTTAAAGGCCCAGAAGCTTAATTGCAAGCGGACTCACAAGACTGCTATGCGATGAAAGTTTTCATTGTTGGTTGGGTCTGCTGTCGTCTTCTAGAAGATAGTCCTGGTTGCGGATTCCGAGCAGTGGGCAGGATTTAAAAGTGAGCAGAGGCTGAGCGCAAGGAAACTGACAGCCAGATGTCATTTTGTGTAGGTGACTCAAAAGTAATGCTAGAAAAAAATCAATGTAGTTGCCCTAAAACTAATTAAAAAAAAAAAACAAGATGCAACTTCACACCTGGTCAGTATGTAATAGAGACTTCAAAAATTGTCTGCATCGATAAATCGGATAATGGGTTTGGAAGTTATCGTGGAAACAAATAAACCGACGACAGAAACCAATGGTGAGAAGATGCTGTGTTTCGCTTTGCTTTGCGTGTTACTAAACTGGCCTGTGCTGTGGCCTGTGCTTAATTATAATTCTGCAACTTGGTTTAAAACGTTGGATGACAATTCACTTGCAATCCTTGAATATCAATGAATCAAGACCCTACAGTGGCGATTCTTTGTAAGAGGACACCACTGTTTTATTTGTATTTCTCAGGTGAGGATTACCACGAGAACCTGAAGACACTTCTTACTAATGTGAGGGTGGCATATGGGGCTGGAATAGTGTTACGCATAGGACAAGTAGCCCGATTTGAACTTAATTACGTTATACCAATTGGCGTACAGCCAGGTGACAGGTAAATATCTTTGAAACTCTATTTCTGTTGCTGGTATTGTTTTTACGACGCAGCTCGAGCACGAAGTGATTTTTTTTTAAGGGGGGAGGGGAGTGATTGTATAAAGATATTTATTAAAATAGTTCATATACACTTCACGAATTGTACTAAAAATTTTTAGTACAACTGGTGATTTGTCTGTGAACTCTTTGTAAAACCTGTCTTAACCATTTAAGGACTGCGTTTGCAGTAAGGGCTTTTAACAGACTTGTAGAAAAAAAAATCATAGCAGTCATTTTTTTTGTTAATGATCTGGCTTTCATATTCCACGTTTTAGTTTTACTGTAATTGGCGGGGAAGTTTTCTCTACGTCCTGTAGAAGAGCTGTGAAACAATTATTATACAGCGGGCTTATTGCTTCCTAAAGGGTTAATGGATAAAATCAACCCTAAACTCCTGAATTTCAGGGCAAATGTGTACCTAAGGTCCATAATTTAAGCACTAAAACGACGTTAACCTTTAAAAAATCAGCATTTTATTTTGAGGTTTCATTGTGTTCAAAAAATAAATGAAGGATACGTTTTACTTACTCGACTTAAATTGCGCATCGGTGAATTTAAATCACTTCCTAGGATCTTGATCAGGCCAAAGAACTTGGAATACTACGTCCCATCTTTCTTACTTGTTTATTGTGCTGGTAGTGGCTGTTCAGCGAATTTGAATTTAATGGTTTTATATCTGCCCCTGTTGTGATTGGTCCAGCTTGTGGGTGCTTCAGTGCATTGATGGGATCAAGGGCAAGTCTTGCGTAGAGTTTCTTTTTATTAAAGATGATTTCAGTATTGCTAAAGGCTTAAAAATATCTAACTGTAGATTTTTACTTTGAGAATGTCCAGCAAATTCGTAAGAACGATGTTTAAACATCGCTCATGTTTCGTCGCTCATTCTCCTACACAAAATACCGTTCGGTATTGGCAAATTTTCGGTTGCTTTGAAGGGAATGGAAAGTATCTTCCTGCAACCTCTTCAGGCTCATTTTTTTCGTGTTTTTCGTCGACCTACATCATTGCTGTTCTGCCAGCCCAGATTTGATTTTTTTCCACGCGTGTAGCCTTCAATATTTTTCAGAAAGCGCTTTCTTACCAATATCGAGGGCTGCACATGTGATGTCATTGCTAGTGTGTTGGGTGAAGAGGATATTTTGCTTTGTCACCAGGAATACAGCTCCCGCTGACAAATAATGCACAAATTTAAATGGGAGAATAAAACATGTTTTCCGTTGAGGTGGGGAATGGAAAATAACTTGTGTTTTTTGACGACTAATTACGTGACGTTTGAAATGCCTTGACTACACAACTGACGTTGGCGTTTTGTTTTGGAATTTCAGAGCTAATAGCGGCTTGCAGTTTGGCGTCGGCGTGTCGTTTTTGTAGATATTGTAGTTAACTTTCAGCGGACGTAGAACAGTTGTAGAACAAGGGGAAAAATATTTTCCTAACATTCGGCTGATTGTGTACAGCACACGCATGCTGAATGATTGCTGCGGCTCGGTTGTTGCCTGTAAGTGTACATACATGTTAACAAAAAAAAAATGAATAAATATTTGTGACTTAAATTTGTTTGTTTGTATCGATGTATCCAGATATAGTCACCAAGTATAGTATAAGGAAGTTTTGATTGTTGCCACCAGTGATGTTTCTTTCATGGATTGATGTCTAAAGTCTGTTTGAATTTAATGCTTTTTCTGGCCATGAAAAGTAAATTTTGTATGATGAAAATGCAATAACTGCAAAATATGTATAGTCAAGAGTGGCTAAAGTACACGTAGTATTTGGGGAGTATACAACTTGTAACTCATTCCGTACAATTGGGCGCTTGCCAAGTTAGAACGGCGCCTCATTACAACAACACATAAATTCCAACTTATCCAAAAATATCAGATTTACATTTTGGTTTACAAAAATAATTTGGTTTATATTAATTAAAAAGCCATGTGGCGATTTACTTTGAAAATTGGTCAGTTTTTTAATAACATGAAATGCAGAACGACACTACAACGACGACATGCCCGAGTTTTCCACAAAACACTTTGTGGCTGCTCACTCCTCTCCCCGAACAATGAAACTGGCACGACTGTGCCGGTTCTGGACATCATTCTGCCATCGGATATGGGCCTTTGGCTACAAAGCGGCTGCCCTTCTTTCTTGACCGGGACTAGTTTTCGTGGACTCTTTTGAGTCAGAGTTAAAACACCGTGGTCTTAGATACAACGGTTCCTTCTCTCTCATTCAGTCCTAAAGCAACCAAGGGAGACGATGCCTGGAACGACTGCGACGTCCCCTGTCCCGTATGTTCTGACAGACCCCTCGGCAACAGTTTTGACGCTCGACTGCAAGCCTCTGCCAGTCATGGTCGCTCTCGTCTACTAACAAGTACCTGTAGCTTACGGTCTCGTTGACCGGTTCGCCGGCATGACTGTCACCATTGACCATTTATGGGCGCTTTAACCCTTCAATTGTCCACATTTAAAGGATTCTCTAACGGTCGTCTCAGCTTACCACCGTCCCTCTTTTCTCATCAGTGCGATCGTCTCCCCACCACTGGGGTCGCTGCGGTCCTTCGTTTGTCCCTTGCAACGTTTACAGTAAGGATTACACCGAAGAAGACATCAGAACTTCAACGGTCGTTGCATCTGCCAACCCATTTTCTTGCTTGCTGGGTCGCTCGCCAATGCTGCTATTGTCACCAGCCGTTCATCGTCCCTTTCTTTCGGCCGTCTGCAGTGGTCTATTTGAAGTTTACGCCTGCTTGCGCCCTATGCTGCCTCGTCTACTCGACTACCTCCATTTGGCCACCTGCCGTTTGTCTACAACACCTTCTGTCCCTTCGGGCCCACCATTTTGTACCAAACTTTGCGTCGGTGGCCAATTTAGCTGCTGCCCTGACTAACTGTTGCCACCGATCTTAACTTCGGTGTCTTGTTTACAGGCCGCACTCCTAATTCATCATCATCATTAGCTCACTGCCGTTTTCTACCATCACCATTCAGTCGCAAAAGAAAGCTGTGCCAGTCATTTTTGCATGGCCGTACCTTTACACCATTCAACTAACACCGCCTGCCCCCGGTCCACGGTCCCGTTTAGGGTTGCCCTGGGACCGACACCACCGACCAAGAAGGTCTCTTTTCCTCTTGTTTGCCGTCATCTCTTGCACAGACGAACATTGTATTTTAATAATAAGGTGCATATGAATACCATGTATGACAAAAAACAACAACAGAGAAACTAGAGAGGAAACCAACCAAGTAACAACGACCACTTTTGCTTCGGCGATCGCAAACTCTTTTCTTTCAACAAGGAGCCGCACTGCTCAGGTCGCCACTACGCCTCAACTTACGACACAATTCCGGCCCCCCCCGCGAAAAGGAGTTTTTCTGCAGTTGTTCTTTGTCATCTTCCCTACGCCATCATGAAACCTGTTCCATGGTCGTCGTCATCACGATCTAAATCTGCAGTCTATGATCCAAGCTGGTTGATGTTGGAGTTACCACCTTTCACATCCCGGCTATGGCGCTGGTTCATCAAGACTTGGCAACAATAGATGGAACAAGGCGACCATCATGCACGGACGATCGTCTAAGCTTCTGCTCCCTCACATCTGGCACAGCCACATCGCCAACATCGACTCAAAGCCACTCATCTACAGTAGCCAACCATTCGTCTTCCTCCATCGACCTTGCAGTCGTCAAGATCATCGTTCTATGGGAGAACATGAAAAGGGGGTGGGAAGCCAATCGCAACCACCGTTGGATCCTCCTCTGCTACCCAAATATCAGCACCGCCCTCCAACCGGCGACCAGGACATAAACCCTGTGCAGTAACTGCAACTATCACCATTATCTTCTTCAGGCTGCTCTTCACTTCATCCTTCGATTAATAACCCATCGCTGGAACTATGGTCAACGTCCTTTCATTCAAGAGTCCTCTATTACCCCTGACAGTTCGCCTCCAGACCACCCATTCTAGTGGTCGTCTTTTCACCATCTTCTGTTCCATCAGGGATTTCTTCCCAGATTGTTCTGTGACCATTGTACTTTCCCAAATCGGATTTTAGCTTCAACATGAATAATTCCCCTGACACTCAACATTCACCAAGTCCCGGACGATGGACATGTCCAGGTTTCCCCGTCTGGGCAGCCACACTCGGGTTGTCACAAGCACAGACCGTGCAATTACCACACAAGATCATGCGCTGTTTGCATCACTAGAACAAAGACGACATGGACCTCATTTAAGTGATCAAGAATGATTAGCTCACAAAGCTCTCAGGAGCCAAGATCTCTTTACTTACTAAGATTTACTCAGACAGCTGCCTCAAAACTTCGTTCACTCAGCTGTTCCCTTATTCCACAGTCTGCCAGTTCGTCCCAACGTCCACTGTTTTTACGACCGGCCTTATCAATGTTTCAGCAACTAACGAGTGGTTCGTTTCTCTCACCCAAGCCACCACTACTACAAATCTCCAGTCGCCATCCGCTTTTCGGGCGTTTTCCTTGCGCCCCTTCAGCAACTAATTCTGCTCAGCCATCTTCGGCTACGACTGCTGTGTTTTGCTTACGATCATGCGCTCACCACCTCTTCCCTCACCAGCCTTGTATCCCAAGTTCGTCCTCACTTCACGCTCTTGAGCCCCGTCTCCTTGCATGTCCACCCGACCTTTTCAGCACTGGTGTCTGTAGTTTGGTCCCCTTTTCTTAAGAGGGACTTACTGCTGCGACTGATGCTCGGGCATGTACCGGTAAACAGAACACCAGCGTCCACCACAGAATCGTCGAGCAGACGACCAAATTACTCTCGGTCGCTTCCACAATCCACTCTTGTTGATTGTTACCAGCGAACCCGCCTTGACAGCTTTACATTACTCTCTCCAAGTGTCTTCGCACCATGTCTAGTCATCCACCGTTCCCAACAAGATAACGGTCAGTTCCTAACACCGCCGTAACAATCCTAGTTAGGCAGTGCAAGTCACGCCTCCATCTTAACCCCTCGGGCCACAACCATAAACGAGTCATACACAGGGCAAGACGGGCAACCTTAGGTCCCTGCTATATTACGACATCACTTAGACACTCATGTAATGATTTCCCTATGCAACCCTTTCGCTCAAGGCACGACGCGGCCTGATGCCATTTGACCATTTAGCTCTTGACACAGCCTCTATCCCGTGGTCCAACTATCTGATATTGGGCTTTGCTTTGTTAATACAGTTCTCCTATGAGGTAAACCGTCGGTTCCGGTCGCATCGACAGTACCACCCCTCATCCGAGCGACCCTGTTTTACATTTGCCATGCTCCAGAATTAGGTCGCTGGTTCTTAACTCAGCAACGAAGCTCCGACTCCTCCAACCTCTCAGTGTGCTTGCATCACCTTTCGTCATTGCGACTCCTTGGATTTTTCCAAGTAGAGGACTCCTGATTTATGAATACTCGAGATTGTTTGCGGGTCAATATTGAAGATCCGAGTATTTTCATAAATCATGAGTTGTACAACATAAATTGTTTGCGGGTCAATATTGAAGATAGAATATTTTCATAAATCACAAGTTGTACACTTCAATGCAAACGATCCTTTAGATGACTCCATCCTTTCGTCTCTACATTTTGACTCTACCAACACTAATCTCTCGAACGGAGTCGTACTCCTCCTGGAAACGGTAACTGGGTCTGACCGATAAACGACCGCACTTTCCATCAAAATAATAGAACTTCTCCAAAGAATACAGCAGTCGCCACATGGATTTCGAAATACGTCCCGTTCTTCAATAAGGTAAATTGAGCTACCAGTTTTTTCTGTTGTGGCTACTTTATCCTTAGCCCCGTAACATATACCGTATATTTCCGAATATAAGACGGTACTTTTTTTTCAAATTTACACCATTAAATCGTCTTATACTCGTGTTGAAATCCACAACTCGGTCAAATGTTGGCCGATATTGACGTTTGAATACACGATTTTGATTATTTTTCCGAGAGCTATCTACTGGTGCTATCTCATGCCGGTTGCTAAAATATTTAGCAAAAACTAAATATGTATTGAAAAAGGCCTCAGGAAGCAGTCCAAAGGCAAAGCTAATATTAAAAATTTTGGCTTTGTTTCTGGGAACTAATAAATATTATACCAAACCTTACGAAAGCCTTGATAAAGTCACCCGTCTTATAATCGCAGCCATTTATGTCTTTGGAACATGCGAGCCCAAAACGGCTACTCATCGTATATTTGAGGCGTCTTATATTCGAACGTATACGGTATGCATCCACTTGTCATTCGCCTTCACCTGACTAAAGCATCATGACGACCAGCGACAAAAACAAGAATGAAGACAGAAGTAAAAGACAACGAAGACACTACGGTCGGATAGACACAAAGCGGTCGCCTCTATGTTCACCACGCGACCCTTCGGTTCCAGAATTTCCTTTACGACAATTTTGCCGCTATGGTCACCCAACGGGGCCAACTTGGTCAGGTTAACAAGTCCGGTCGTATTTAGCTCGCATTGCCGAGTCCGATGATTCTGTGGCCACCAGCTCGTAGCTCAGGTAACCGTTACCATGGTCCCACCACCATAAGTGACGAGGTATCTTGAACACGGAAATTACTCGTACCGCTCACTTTCAAAAACAGGATGCTGTCCGTATCTTGCAAATACTGTCCACAGATACTGTTCATATCTTGCATAGGTGATGAGGTCTGTTATAATGCATAAAAGGCAGGTAATTTATATTTCCGTCCGCATTAAACATAAAAATACCAGG